>CP050225.2:21535982-21672982 GCA_012066045.3 Morus alba | reverse complement strand
GAACTATGCCTGTTTGTAGGATATCCCAAAGGAACAAAAGGCTATATCTTTTATAGTCCTACTGATCAGAAAACATTCGTCAGCACGAATGCTCATTTTCTGGAAGAGGATTTTATAAAGAATATGAAGCCGAGAAGCAGACTTGTACTTGAGGAATTGACTGGTGAAAATGTTCAGGGAACATGTCCGCGGTCTATTCCTGAACCGACAACAGATGAACCACAACAAGAACTAACACCAGTGGAGCCTCGACGTAGTGGGAGGGTTGTGAGACAACCTGATAGGTACATGTCTTATGGAGATGCATTGACTGCAGTCTCAGATTTAGACATCGATGAACCTATTTCCTACTCGCAGGCCATGGAAAGTTCTGAAGCAAACCTATGGCATGAAGCCATGGACGCCGAAATACAATCGATGTATAAAAATGGCGTATGGACTCTAGTAGATCCTCCTGAAGGGGTAAAACCCGTAGGGTGTAAATGGATCTACAAGAGGAAGAGGGGTCCGGATGGAAATTTAGAGACATTCAAAGCAAGGCTAGTAGCCAAGGGCTACACCCAGAAAGAAGGCATCGACTATGAGGATACCTTCTCTCCGGTAGCCATGCTTAAATCCATCCGAATTTTTCTATCCATTCGCCGCTTTAGATTATGAAATATGGCGAGATGGATGTGAAGACGGCTTTTACGAATGACAATCGGATGAGCGCATTTATATGGCACAACCAGATGGATTCATTGAAAAGGGTCAAGAAGAAAAGGTTTGCTTAAGTGCGAAGTCCATTTATGGACTGAAGCAGGCATCCAGATCATGGAATATCAGATTCGATGAGACTATTAAAACTTATGGTTTTGTTCAGTCAATGGATGAGCCTTGTGTGTATAAGCTGATACAAGAAGGCAAAGTGGTTTTCTTAGTCTTATATGTAGATGACATACTACTCATTGGGAATGATGTAGAAAGACTGACTGAGGTTAAGCTCTGGCTGGCAAAGCAGTTTGACATGAAGGATCTAGGAGAAGCTGCCTATGTTCGGGAATTCAGATTTTTCGAGATCGGAAGAACAAACAATTGTCCTTGTCTCAAGCATCCTACATCGATAAGGTAATGGACCCGATTAAGCCATGCAAAACTCAAAAAGGGTTATCTACCCTTCAGACATGGAGTATCCTCTCTAAGGGAGTAGTCTCCCAAGACTCCTCAAGAAGAGGAAGACATGAGCCGAGTTCCACGCTTCAGCCGTAGGAAGCCTCATGTATGCAATGCTTTGCACCGGACGATATATTTAAAAGAGGCGTGGTAAGTAGATTTTAGTCAAACCCTGGACCCGAAACCTTTGGGTTCTTTGTAAAAGCATATCCTCAAGTATGTTAGGAGAACGAGGAACTATATGCTTGTATATTCAGGTCTTGACACGAATATGAAGGATATACCGACTCCGATTTCCAATCGGATAAGATTCGAAATCCACTTGGGATCGGTGTTTGTCCCGAATGGAGGTTGAGTGGTATGGAGGAGTATCAAGCAGACTTGCATAGTTGACTCCACCATGGAGGCCGAATATGTGGCGACTTGTGAAGGCTGCGAAAGAGGTCAGATGGCTTAAGAAGTTCCTTGTTTCATTGGAAGTTGTTCGGAAGTCGATAGGCCCATGGTGTTTGTACACGATAACGGTGGGGTCAGTAGCAAACTCTAAGGAGCCTAGAAGCCACAAAAGGTCCAAGCACATAGGCGGAAATACCACCTCATCCGTGAGATTGTACAAAGAGGCGATGTTAAAGTAACAAAGATATCAACACATGACAACTTGGCGATCTATTCACAAAGGCTTTATCGGTAAAGTCTTCGATAGGCATCTAAAGGTTTGGGCATGCGAGATTGTACACACCTACTTTAAGTCCAAGTGGGAGTTTGTTGGAAATGTGTCCATAAAGTGGGATGTATTTTGTTATTTATGAAATGACAAATGTAAGACATTATTATTTTTTGATTTTATAAAATAAGATAAAGTTATGTTTTGACACATACTCAAGAGTGTTAGTAATATTGCTTAGTCCATAAACTGTTACTAACGAAAGAAGAGTCGGGAAACCTGCCGGACAAACTCTTTCGATACGGTTTAAAATAGATATTCGCATTCTTAGGATTGATTGGGTAATCGAATCCGATTATATTTATTAGATCGAACCATGTGATGTTGGTCTCGGGGCATGGGAGTTGGACTCGTGGTTGATCTAGACATGCTCGCAACATGTTGAATAGACCATGTGGTGATTAGGTTAGAGTAAAAACCGTTTACACAACTCTAAACCTAATCATCACAACTTAAGTATATTTGTATAATTATCTTAATCCTGAAGTGAATGCATAGCTCAACTTAGTATCTCATGATCTTTGATTCGCCAATGAGATTAGTTCACGATTATTGAAGCGACATCTCGGTCATTGGGATCATGACAATATTAAGTTGGAGTTATGTGATTCGCAGAATATGGAATTCGTAAAAAATAATATCACCTCATGCTTTATTGACGGGTGTGTGAATAAATAAACGAGGCCTGGTATTCAATGATGATATTCATTGATTAAGACATCGTAACATGTGCGAGACATCTTACGAACGTTTGTCTTTCTTATTCACAGTCATATAAAGGAGTTGAGGAATTAAGGGTTAGAATGGTAAAACGGTAATATTATATACCATTCTGATCACTGATATTTACGAAGGATAATAATGCATTTACACTGTGGACCGTGTGATAAATTGTATCAACACCGAAAGAAAAATTAGCGCACATGAATCGAGAGATTATTCGGCATCGAACTTTTAGTGGAGTTGTACGATGTCGGAATTAAATATGTCGATAACTTATAGAGATGAGTTAGTCGAATATTGTAATTCCATAGCTTTGTTCATGTGGGTCCATTCGGTCTCAAGGCTAGCTCTAATAAATGGGAAAGACAGAATGTGGCGCCCCGCGCCCTCGCGGCGCGGTCGCCGTTCCTTATACTACTACTAATGGGCTAAGCTATAGTCTAATCCATTATTCGTTGTTAGACTATTGTCTCTATAATTTACGTTCATGTGCGGGTAAATTTTTTTTTCTTTTCTACATTAACCCTCGGATCTTAACATGTTATGTTGGTACACTAATAGCACATCTTGCTATTACTTTAAAGATTCGATATCATACTAGTTCCCGAAACTTCTCTTAACTTATTACAGTCCATTGTTCTTTACCAAGACAATGGTTGTAATATCTTCCTCTTAGAACTAAACATACATACTATTATTCTACATTACATTTATTTGCAGTGAATTTAATTTCTAGCGGCGTAGTAAAGACCACTCCCGTGCACCCATGACATTTCCGCCACCCTTGCCTCTGCATGTCCATCAAGCAAACCACTATATGGCTGGCTGCTTACCTTTGTTACCTGCACACGAGTAAACTGATGAGCTAACGCTCAGCAAGTATAAACATGCATACATCATAAACTAATAGAAATTACATTAAGAGTTATGGTGCAAATATGCTCGTGTGAAACATGCTTTAAACTTCTTTCTATCTTTCTGTTCTTACTTTACTGGCTGGTCTAGTCGGAATCTCTTCTCTGTGAGATTTCCCTCCCTTCGGAGGCCGGCGACCCGTCGATTTTACTTCTTGGCTCATTACTTCTTTGTCTGGTCAAGTCGGAATCTCTACTCTTTGAGATTTTCCTCCCTTGCGGAGGCCAACGACCCGTCAGTCTTGTAACTATGCATAAGGGTAACCATATGTCGCCCTTCTGAAATCTAGAGCATTAAGCCCTCCAAACATGTATAATCACATGTAATCATATAGACTTAGGAACATAAATAAATTAATAGTTCTAAGTCTAACTACAGCCTACTCGAGTCCAGACAAACATATATGTCTATACTTACCGTTAATCCGTTAGGATTCCTGCTTGTTGGAAGTTCTTTCTCGTTGCTTCGGCTCTCGTGCCAAAACCTGTTTCATGGAAATAGGTATTAACCACCTATTTCAAGCATCAAAATTTCTCACACTTGGATTCCTAAATCTAATTTCAACTCATTTTCGAACTTAACCCCTCTAGGCCGAATTCTAGCTCAAGAGGTAATTTACACATATTTGTGTATCTCGGTTTCTGAATCTTAATCTATTCATTTCCGAGCTTTAAAACTGTTATCCATTCTCTAGAATCAGATTACTAACTCATTGCTTGCTAACTAGATTTTAGGAAATTTTTCGTGAGTTTCGCCTTAATTTTCCTCGTTTCCCGAGTTTTCAATAACTCATTTTACTTCCGATTTCGGTACACTGTAGTCGATTCACATTCACGAACACAAATTGCTACATAAATTGAACAAAAATACATTTCCTCCATTTCTAGGGATTTTCGGATTTTTAGTGTAAATCCAAAAAAAATTGTTCAATCCTTTCAATACTTGCACATTAAACTCTTATCGTAGTCCCCGACAAAACCTCGGTTTCGTTTTTCAGTTTTACGGATTTTTCCCGAGATGAGTTACTATTCACAAAAACGAAAAAGCAAGCAATTTCTCATGACAAATCCGAAATCTTACCTTGAAAAGTTGAGATTCTCTGCTAAAATGCCTCGGGTTATATTTCTACCGGACTGAACGGAAGAAATTTCGGCAAAAATGGGTGATTTCTCTATTTTCCCTTGATTTTCTCTCTTTTCTCTCTCTTTCTTCTTGGTCGGCCACTCTTTAGAAAATAGAACACTTTGTGTTCTAATGTGCTTCCGTAGGCCACTTATATGTAATAATGAATATTATAATATTATTTTCAATAATATCTAATATTACTTTCTAAAATTAAATTAAAGAAATCACTTTAATTCCTATAATTTAATTTTACTAATTCTAATTAAGTTTGACACTTAATTTAAGTGGTTCCGTGTTCCCCACATTTTTTCTTATTGAGACCAAACTTTCCGTTTTCAAAACGAGTCTCTTTCCGGTCACCGATAATTTCACACCCGCATGGGTTCTATCTTTGCTTTCGATTTGCCGAGCACCCTGGGTCAAATTTCTCATATTCAACCCACTTCTCTTGGGTATCTCAATAGTCAATTTCTTTTTCTGAAATTCTCATTTTAAACGATCCAGAATTGCCCAAAACACGTACCCTCGCGGTACTCATTTTTTTTTTGTAGTTTCCCGCTTTAACTGACTCGGGAAAATTCTGTTTCAAGAACTTTTGCCATTTTCCTTACTTCTAATATTTCTACTCTTTTTCTAAGTGGTCATTTGGTCATTTACCAAATATTTCAGTTTTCATAACTAAAATATAATTTGTTAAAATTTCTAACTTTTAACCGATATTTTACTATTCTGGCCCGATATTCACAATTTTCTTTATAAAAATATTCGTATTATAACTTTACACTTTTCGGGTGATTTTACCCCGTATATAAAGTTTCTACATATCACTTTCCTGATTACATCAATATTTCTACTACTTTCTGTTCCGGGAATAATTATGGTCAAATACCGGACTGTCCGAATTTGACTTAAAATTTTCCCGGTCATTACACAGAAACTGGTAATTATGTTTAAATTCCTTGTGTTATTTTTCATTTATTTGATAATTGAAAAATAAAAGGAATGAGTTTTGAATTTCGAAATTAATAGAGATTAATTTAAATTCAAAATAAAATTTAAACATGATTTTATTTGGCAACTAAAGGAAAGAGAAAAGTGATATATTATTTTGGGAAAATTCAGAAATCCCTTGCCATAAGGGGATTTGAATTTTGCTCAAAAGGGAAGGAAATTGGAAATCCCTAATCCATGTAGGGATTTTGGATTTCAATCAAGGGTTAAGGAGAAATTTGAAAATCCCATCTAGGGTTTGAGTTTTTGAATTTCCTCCTATATATAAAGATATTATTGAAAACCCTAGAAGAGAGTTCTTTTGAGAAAAGAAAAAAGAGATCACACTTTTCCTTAGGGTGGCGGATTTTGTAGAGACAAAATAGAAGGAAATAGTTTCCTTAGGTTTTTGAAAAAGAGCCCACTCTCTCATCCTAAAAATTGTAGAGTCATAGCCTTAAATTCACGAGTGGTTTTGGTGTGATCGTGGCAATAAACAACGATCTTGTTTCACGGCAATTCTCCATCTTGGAACGTGAGATAGTGAGACAAGATCCTTGCGGTCAATTAATTCAATCGTCACAAAGGTATGTGAGATATTCTAATCCTTTGTCTATAAACATATATCATGCATGCATCTCTCGTTGTGGTTTACGTTTAATTTTGAATTAAATGGATATGATAAATTTTTTTGAAATTCCGCCTAAAATATTGTTGTTGTTCAAATGATTTTTCATATATAAATCACAATAAGATCCTACACTCTGTGACTATGGGAACATCTTCTAGTTGATGTTTCCCCTCTTGGTTCCTGTCCAACACATATGCCAAATATCCAGTGCATCCGCTAGAGATCAATCGTCGGGCTTCTTGGGAACTAATAAAACATCTGGGTGTCCCTGATGTGGAACCCATGTACTCAAACATCTATTCTCCTTCTGACTAAAAAACTACATTTTTCTTTCTACAGTCTATTGTAGCATTATACTTTCCTAGAAAATCCATTCCTAGGATCACATCATAATCTACTAAGTTTAGTACAACTAGGTCCGTACTTAGTTCCTTCCTGCTATCTCTATTGGTACATGGCGTAACGGTGACTAGATAACAACACATCACCGATGGTAGTGCTATCATAAAGGCTTGCCTTATCCTCTCTTGAGGATGTAGTATTCGATTTAACAAATTCTCTTTGATGCAAATGTATGTGTGGCCCTGAATCAAATAATTCTAAATGCGGGGACATGGGCAATAGTAAGCTGACCTGTCACTACGTTAGACGTGCCTGCCTCAGCTTCCTCCTTAGTGTATGTCATTAAGTGAGAATTGGCCTGTGGAGCAGCTTCTACTCTATTCAGCTGAGGGGTCGAGAATACCCTTTGCACTTGCATGGCGTGGAATTGTGGAACTGGTGGCCTTTATGGAGCCATTCCAGGAGATCCTGCTTTAAACGGACACTGCCTTGCATAATGTCCTTTTTGTTCATACGTATAGTACACATCTGTGCTAGCTTTACATTCTCTGGAGTGTTTCTTTCCATAGGTCAGGCAGATTGGAAGACTAGGACTGGTATACTGACCCTGCTTCTGTTAGGGGTTTCGTTGATTCTGATTGTGATTTTCTTTCCAGGTTTTGATCCCTAGTCGCTACAACTTCCTTGGCTTTGTGGATTAGCACTAGAGCTCTGCTTAGTGGGTGCCTGTGCCTTTTCTCTCTGTTTCTTCTTGTCTTCCAATATCTTAGCCCGTTCCTTTCTAGATTTGGCAATGTTATGCTTTGCACGTATTGCCCAATTAACTAAATCGGCTACCATGGTTGGTGGATACTCCTCACTTTCCACAGCGGTGGCTATATCTCCTCAGAGCATATTAACAATCCTTCTAACCTTCTCTTCCTCTTTTGGAAGCAACCGAGGACATAATCGTGCCAACTATCAAATCATCGACATGCTTCTACAACTGTCTGGTCGCCCTGCTTAAAATTGTTGAACTCATTCTGCTGAGTGTTCAGGGCTTTTAAGTTGTAATACTTACGGTTAAATTCCCATAGGAATTCATCCCACAACATCTGTCTCACATTCCTTCTGGCTCACACTGATTCCCACCAATAGCGGGCATCCTTCTTTAATACGAAAGCCGCGCCCTGAATCTTCTCCCTGTCGGTGAGTTCCATAAACTCAAACACTGTCTGAATGGATGCTAACCATTCCTCAGCTTTGAGTGGATCTATTGATCCATTGAACTTTGGAGGTGCCATTCTCTTAAACCTCAAATACAATGGTTTGCTTGAGACCATTTCTCGGTGCCCCATCTCACCCCTCACTAGCTCTTAGGGTTCAACCCTCTCTGCGGGTTGCTCAGGTTGGGCAGCTTGTGCTGGCACCACCTACGGAGGGGGTACTCCTCCAACCTATTGACCCTGTATCAACTAGGTATGCAATTCTCGTAACTGTCTACTTTCCTTAGCTTGGGATGTTATTTGCCCCCTCAGACCTGCTACTTCTTCAGGTAGGTCTGGTGTTGGAGGATTCTGTTCTGCTTGTGTTCTCTTTTGATGTGTACGAACTATGTTGTTGTGTCTATATTAATCAAAAGAGCAACATTGTTACTCTAAGTGCAAAAAGAACTGCTTCTAAAGTTCCTTGACTTGCAATACTTTAAACTATCATTCATTCTCATATCAACTAGTAAAACATACATTCTATATGTTCTCCTATTATGCGTGCCCCATATCATCCATATCACATCATATACAAATCATCACAAAAGTAAAGGTTTTTAAGCCTTTCATTCAAATCTATTATGTATGTCCCATTCCATACATATCACATCATACATAAAACATCGTTAGTCTAAGTTTCTCAATACTATTTACATAACCTTGCATCATATTCAAATAAATAAGACACTAAATCCTAACTTAATCCTCATCATCTAAGTGTTCCTTAGGATCCTCCCCCGGATCCTCCTCGGGGTCTTCCTCCGAATCCTCTTCCAGATCCGACAGAGGGTTACCACTAGCTTCCTCACCAACGGTCCAAACGTAGGTCCATCTTTGCCGAACGGCCATAGGCTCGTCCGCTGCCTCTATCTCAGGTCTCGGTTGTTATTGTTGAGAGGTAGTGGCTTCTGTATCATGTCTCCTAATATGGGTATTGGATAACAAGAAGTCTCACCTAACCGCCGCTGGCCGTGTCCTCTCCTCTAGTAGCTGGCGCTCACAATGCTTCTCCTCGGTAATAAATTGTGTGAGGGTCTGATCCGATCGCGGAACTAGCCAACGCTAGTACTCTTCTGTCAGACCTCTACATAGGACCTGACACCGCTACCCTCACTTAGATTGAAAATTTAATTCGGAGCTAGTACCTCTATCAAAACTCTAACTATATAGGCTACAATGGCCTCATCTGATCTCATACTAGCCCTCTCGGCTTGTATGATAAACTCTCGAGCTTGGGTGTAGGTCACAGCTACACTCACCTGGCTCTGTGTCTTTCTACTCTGCTGTGGTACTGATTGTGATGGCATGACCTGGGGAAGAAACTGATGCTTCAACATGTGGCAAAACTCTTCCCATTGTATCTCCGCTATTTCGTCCTCATCTAAAGCTTGCCAAAAGATTAGGAAATTGCCCTCTAACTGACTCACTACAAGTACAATCCACTCCTCTGAAGCTATGTCATAGGCTCACATCACATACTCGACACGGAGCAGCCAATCCTTAATTCTAGTGGGATGTGAAAGCCCATCAAAGGAAGGTGGATTACAGGTGTAGAACCTAGTTGCGACTTGACCTATAGTCAAAATAACTCTCCTTGTTCGGTGTACAGTCTCAGCCACCATGGGCTCTAGAGCCCGTAACTCCCGATCCACTGGTGGTTGGCTATATCTAGCAGGAGTGGGTATCGACCTTTCTGTTTATTGGAACCGTGACATTAGAAACATTCTTACCCATCCCCACAACATATTCTCTTGTGGTGTGGGCGCTAACCGGGATGATGGATATGATCGATCCATTAGGACCTGTCCTGTCTTGCCAAAAGAAATAAGCAATTCTCAGTTTTAGTTCATAAACTAATTTACCTGGACTGCGCAGAAGCATAGGTGCGGGACTTGTCATGGCAAGAGTAGGAACGCCGCTCTGATACCAATTGTGGCGACCTGTGCCCTCGCGCCGCGGTCGCCGTTCCTTATACTACTACTAATGGGCTAAGTTATAGTCTAATCCATTATTCATTGTTAGAATATTGTCTCTTTAATTTACGTTCATATCACGGGTAAATTTTTTTTTTCTTTACTTTAACCCTCGGGTTCTTAACATGTTATGTTATTACACTAATAACATATCTTGCTATTACTTTAAGGATTCGGGTATCAAACTAGTTCCCGAAAACTTGTCTTAACTTATTACAGTCCATTGTTCTTTACTAAGACAATGGTTGTAATATCTTCTTCTTAGAACTGAACATACATACTAGTATTCTATATTACATTACTTTGCAGCGGAATTTAATTTCTAAGTGAGCGTAGTAAAGAACACTCCCATGCACCCATGACGTTTCTGCCACCCTTGCCTCTGCATATCCATCAAGCAAACCACTATATGACTGGCTACTTACCTCTGTTACCTGCACACGAGTAAACTGATGAGCTAATGCTCAGCAAGTATAAACATGCATACATCATAAACTAATACAAATTACATTAATAGTTTTGATGCAAATATGCTCGTGTGAAACATACTTTAAACTGCTTTCTATCTTTATGTTCTTACTTCTATGAGCTTGGGCCCCTGCTTACTATCTAGTCTATTCGGAATCTCTACTCTGTGAGATTTTCCTCCCTTGCGGAGGTCGACGACCCGTCTGTCTTTTACTTTTCTGGTCATTTCTTACTGTCTGGTCTGGTCGGAATCTCTACTCTGTGAGATTTTCCTTCCTTGCGGAGGCCGACGACCCGTCAGTACTAACTATGCATAAGGGTAACCATATGTCGCCCTTCTGCAATCTAGAGCGTTAAGCCCTCCAAACATGTATAATCACATGTAATCACATAAATTTAGGAACATAAGTAAATTAATAGTTCTAAGTCTAACTACATCTTACTCAAGTTCAAACAAACATATATGTCTATACTTACCATTAATCCACTAGGATTCCTGCTTGCTGGAAGTTCTTTCTCGTTGCTTCGGCTCTCGTGCCAAAACCTGTTTCATGGAAATAGGTATTAACCACCTATTCCAAGCATCAAAGTTTCTCATACTTGGATTCGTAAATCCAAAGTTCAACTCATTTTTTAACTTAAACCCTCTAGGCCGAATTCTAGCTCAAGAGGCAAATTACACATATTCGTGTATCTTGGTTTCGAATCATAATCTATTCACTTTTGAGCTTTATAACAGTTACTCATTCTCGAGGGTTGAATTCTTAATTCAATGCTTTACTAACTAGGTTTTAGAAATTTTGGCAGAGTTTCACCTTGTTTTTTTTTTTTCTAGTTTCCCGAGTTTTCAATAACTCGTTCTACTTCTGATTTCGGTACCTGTAGTCTAGATTCACATTCCTGAACACAAATTCCAACATAAAATGAACAACAACACTTTTTTCTCCATTTCTAGTGTATTTTAGATTTTTAGTGTTAATTCAAAAAAAATTTGTTCAATCATTTCAATACTTGCATATTAAACTCCTATCGTAGTCCCCGACAAAACCTCAGTTTCGTTTTTCAGTTTTATGGATTTTTTCCAAGATGAGTTACTATTCATAAAAACGAAAAAGCAAGTAGTTTCTCATGAAAAATCTGAAATCTTACCTTGAAAAGTTGAGATTCTCCGCTAGAACGCCTCGGGTTATGTTTCTACTGGACTGAACGGAAGAAATTTTGGCAAAAACGGGTGATTCCTTGATTTTTCCTTGATTTTCTCTCATTTCTCTTTCTTTTCTCTAGTCTCTCGGCCACAGTTAGAAGAAGAAGCAAATGTGGCTTCTAATGTAATCCGTAGGCCATTTTGAAGTGTAATATGAATATTATATTAATATTTTTAACAATATCTCACATTACTTTGTAAAATTAAATTAGAGAAATTACTTTAATTCCCATAATTTAATTTTACTAATTCTAGTTAAGTTTAACACTTAATTAAGTGGTTCCAAGTTCCCCACATTTTTCTTGTTGAGACCAAACTTTCCGTTTTTCAAAACGAGTCTCTTTCTGGTACCGATAATTTCACACCCGGTACAGGTTCTATACTGCTTTTCTAGACTGCCGAGCACCCTGGGTCAAATTTCTCATATTCAACCAATTTCTCTTAGGTATCTCAATAGTCAATTTGTTTTTTTTGAAATTTTCATTGTAAACGATCTATAATTGCCCAAAACGCGTACCCTCGTAGTACTCATTTTTTTTTTACGGTTTCTCGCTTTAACTGACTCGGGAAAATTCTGTTTCAGGAACTTTTGCCATTTTCCTTACTTCTAATATTTCTACTCTTTTTCTAACTGGTCATTTGGTCATTTACCATATATTTCAGTTTTTCATAACTAAAATTTACCCGTTAAAATTTCTAACTTTTAATCGATAGTTAACTATTTACAACTGATATTTACGAATTTTCTCTGTAAAATATTCGTATTATAACTTTACACTTTTCAGGTAATTTTACCCTGTATATAAAGTTTCTACATGACACTTTCACGATTACATCAATATTTTACTACTTACATGCGGGAAAATTACGGTCAAATACGGATTGTCCGAATTTGACTTAAAATTTTCGGTCATTAAAATACTTTTATAACACTCCTAAAACACTATGTTTTTTTAGGACCTATAATAGCGCCCGCTGTCGTAGCGCTCTGAAAAGCGCTATTGATAGTTATTAATAACGTTTTTCGTCAGCTACGAAAGGCCTTTTGTGGTGTAGTTATCCTTGCACTCATATGGTTTTGAATTTTTTCATTTTTTCTTCTCCATTTGTGAGGCAAAATTTTTTTTTCTTCCCGTTTTTTCTCTTATGATTTCTTTTAGGTGTTTTGGGTTTTGTTGTTTTTTTTTAATGCTTTTTCATTTATTTTTTTGTCAATATATTTGAGAAAAATTGTTTTCTTTGTTGTTTTCATCATAATTTTTATATTTTTCTTAAATTTTCAAGGGTTTTTTTCTCTCTTTCTTTTTTCCCGTTGTTTATTTGTTATTTTTCGCCGTTATTTATTCTTAATTCTTTGTGCTTTTTTCTATTTCTTTTTTCATGTTTTTTTCTTATTATTCTCCCTTTTTCCTTCTTCTTTTTTCCTGTTATTTCTTTGTTTCGTCCCTGTATTTGTTAATTGTTTGTTGATTTATTCGATTTTTTTATTAACATTTCTGAGTTTGGGTGATTCTGTACAATTGTTTGCGTCTTATTGTGTTAATGTTTGTGTTAATCTTTTATTCTAACAGGTGCATTTCTTATCTTTCGATTTTGTATAATGCTATCCAAGATTTAACTGTTTGTTATTTATTAGTTATGTTTTGTGGTCGTCTTCATACTTTGTAGCGGCTGTCATTGATTAATCATTACTTCAATTGATTCCGCTTTGCAGGAATTTGTATCGGAGATTGAGCGAAACATTGGTAATTTTTTGTTTTCATTGTTTAGATTTAACTATCTATTATGTTATGTTTTCTCTCATTCTCACTGTTTAAATATTTTATTCATACTAGCCTTTTATTACTAATCTTATTGCGTCTTCAATATTCCCTTTGTATATTTCTGCTGCTCAGTAATTTTGGTTGCTTTGTTCGATCTATCCTTTTATTTGTGGTTCATCGACTGAGGTATTCAATTTTTTTCTCTTAACATTTTTTTTTGAATTGTTTTAGAATATTACTTTATGATGTTATGTTTGTTTGTTATATGAATCCTTTCACGTGTGGATTTATCTATTCATTTATATGAATCCTTTCACGTGTTGATTTATTTATTCATTTCAATATGTTTTTTTTTTTTTTTTTTTTTTTTTTTTTATGAATATGAATTTCTTTTGCGTTATTTGATACAACATTGTGTTTCACTCCTCTTAGATATTTTTTCTATTTCATATAAATTAAATATTTTTGTTTTTTTCCTCATTTATTATGTTAATTTGGGCATTATTTTCAGTTATCCATTTATTTTAGTATGTATTGATGCCTATGCAAATATTTATTTATTGTCTCTTTCTTCTCTTAATGTTTACTATTAAAATTGTGTATAATATTGTTATATACATTAGCGTTTATGCCCTCGGGAATAAATGTAACAATTTTCTTTGAGACATTTTGACTATTAATAAAGATTTGTTTATTATATATATCTATGTATTGTCCTCTTTATGTTCATAATAGTTGAATGTATGATAAGCAAACTAAAAAGTAGATTGTCATTCTAAATCTTTAGATCATGCATGTAATGTGAAGAACATGCGAAAGACAAGAATCTAAAGATGATAGTCTAAATCTTATGATCCACAATCGAGGGAATAAAGTTGGGCGCTTTATTCATGTTAAGATTGTTATGTTGTCTACTTCCTAACGGAGGCGGCTTGTCTTGGTCGTCGGAGGTGGGACTACATGCGTAGAGACATTGATATAGTTTCTAATGGTGAATTCTATATTGGATTGGACCAAAGATGAATTGTTTTAATTAATAATTACTGTTTGAATAAAACAATTCACTTTTGATTTAATTATATGTTGTCATCTTAATCCGAGATGGATGATGAACCCGTATACTTGACTTGTATCCTTTGATGTACTAAAGGGAGACATCGACATTATGTAAAGGTACGCTTGCCGGTGCATTGGGGGTATGACTCGTGTATCGTAGATTCGTTATTCATAGATAGTGGAATCCATAGCTCCTATAAAGAGTCAATGATATCCTCTTATGCATTATTAGTGGATTGGTAAATACGAGCGCTCAGCCATTAGACTACTCTGTGTTATCTAATGGCTCACTGTTTGTAATAATATGAATAGTATTTTTCCAATGGTATGATAATGGAACATAAGATAAATGTAATCGGAAAGGTAAAACGGAACTTGACCTCAAGTCGATTATGGATATCCTATGGGGATGATATACTAATATATTGAGTCATGGACTAGAGCTAATCGAGCTTTGTAAATATGCTATATAAATTGAGAGTGCGACTCTAGGCTTTTAGTGGAATAGCGCTAGAGTTTTATAATCATGAGACGGACTTGTTGGTTTACAAGTAACGTTGTAATTATAAACTTGATTTATATATGTCCATCGGGTCCCTTTGCTAGCTCACATAATTTCTGTAACGATACAATGTATTTCCTACATATTGGTAACTTGTGTTATTTCCGTAAAAGAGGTGCAAAGTTAATTCATGAGTGATTTATCGGTGAATTTATTGATAAATTGATTCTAGATAAATTGATTGAATTATTGTTTTAAGAGTTGTTTAATATGGGAAGACTATTATATGATTTGTTTTGATCGGGTAATTTCTCTATTGGGTTGCTTGAATCAAAACTAAGGCTCTATGCAAGTTTCCCGTATTGAAAAACTAAGAAAACAATTTTTGTTAGTGCAGACCGGTCGACCGGTTAGTGAAGATAGGTCGACCGGTTGAGTATAACTACTCTGTCATCGGTCGACCGGTTGCAACGTAAAATGCATGTTCACGTGGCAAAATCGACTTTGAAAATTTTATGAAAATTTTTGTTATACACGATCCACCTTTCCACTGCGTTTCCACCGCCGAATTTGATTCGGCAACCAACAATTAGAACTTTGTGAAACCTAATTGTTACGGAAGTATGACTTCCTAAACACTATAAATAGCCTATTAAGTCACTTTGTTCATTAGATCACTTGAGAGACTTTTTGGAGGCTATTGATAAGATATTCCAAGAGGAAAAATTGTTTATTTATCAAAAACAACTTTTCTTTGGCTCTCCTGTGATTGGAAGGAGATCAAGAATACCAAGAGGAGATTAAACAAAGTGTGCCCACCTGCACACCCATCGTGGAAACGAGAATAGCAAAGAAGACCAGTTGGTTGAGGCTCTTTCGGCTGCTGTTTGGAACGCTTAGATCTGTCAGACGTGCAGTTTCCTGAAATCTCAAAAGGTATGATTTAGATCTTTAGTATTTATATTATATAGCATCATGAACATGTTCTTGTTTGGCTTTGACGTTGATTAAAATTTTTTAAATTCCGCTGCGCACTCAATGCCATTATTTTCTAACAATATCCGCAGAGGAGTAACACTCTAAAGAATTAAACGAGATTAATTATGGTAATTAAGATTTATTAGTGTGCCTAATCTGGTTTAATAAATTAATTATTGTTTAATAAATGTTTCTAACGTGTAAATTTATATATTTCCAACGAATTTAAATATTCTCAGTATTTACATTTTTATCCATGAAGTGTGTGTAGACACATTTTCTGGACTGTCATTTTAAATATTGGACACCTGTATTTTTCTTTTTCTTTTCTTTTCCTTTTCTTTCTTTCTTTTCTTTCTCGTGCATTGCTCAATCTCTCTCCTATCATTTTCTCTCTCTTTCTCTCTTCGTTCAAATCTTCACCAAATCAACCGAATCTTGAACCAAAGAAGGATTTAATGAAGTTTTCAACATCAAGAGAAGGATTTGAAGTAAGCTTTTTCAATGTCAAATTTTGGTTGAAATAGATTTCATGGATTTTGAGTAAAATCATGGTAGAAATTTGATATTTTTGGTTATTTGGACTGTATTTGTCATTTGGAACTTGGATTGAGTGATTTTACTTTGAAATCGGTTTGCGAGGTTTTATTTGAATTTTCTTGGATCGACCACAGCCGGTCAGTTGTCGAGCTCCACGGTTGACCTCTGCGGTCGACCGGATTCTACTCTACCAAGTCGACCTATGCGGTCGATCGGATTGCACACCACCGGTCGACTAGTGGTGTTACACTTCTCTGTCACCGGTCGACCGGTGCATATGAGGTTTGACCCTGTTTTGCTTAGGAACCCTGTTTATACCTTGATTTTTTAAGAGAACCCAAATTAGCTTCATTTGGAGATTTAGAGTAAATGGATTAACATATTTAATTCATGTTTTGAGATTAAAACCCTTGGAATGATGATTTGAAACATGAAATGGTTTATGAGACCGGTAAATGAATTATGGCACACTAATGGGAAATCAAAGGATATAATTAAGATTGAAATTGCTTTAGGAATGAGAATTAAATCCTAAATCATTGTTTTATGTAAATGATAGTTGAGGAATCAAACTGAAAGCTTTGAGGAATCAAATTGAAAGCTTCGAGGAAGTGGAGGCTAGGAAAGCGCAATGCTAGCCAGGTTTGGTACTTATGAGGTGCGATTCCTTACCCCTTTCTTTGCTAGCTTGATTTTAAAAGAGTTTTGGCCTTGCAAATGTTTTAAAGAAAGGGCATGTTTGCAAAAGAAAAGCATTTTCAAAACAATAGCTTGATTTTAGCTATTGGAATTATAATGAACTATTTCAGAAAGTTTAATAAATGATTTCTTATGAAAAGAGATCTTGCGAATTGGTAAACCAACTGATGGCCTAGATAGAATATGGAGAGTGTATCCTTGGGGGCAGGATCCAAAACTCGGACCGGGGCCACTACAATGGTGTAAAAGCTTGTGCTTGTGGTTGTGTAAGTAATTTATCAGGGGATAAATTACTTATTGATGCCTGTAATATGGAATTTTCAGTTTATATTTCTTTCAGGAAAAGGATGTGGGGTTCCGATTGTTGTGTTGCAACTGAATGTCTATATTTGTTTCAATGCTTATTCATTTATTTATTTACTCATTCATCTATTTACTTGTTTATGAAGCTTATTTAAAATACATCTTATTGGGCATTTCACTCACGTTTTATTTGTTTTATAAATATTAAACCCATCCCAGGCGACTTTAGAAGCAGTACGGAGTAGCTGAGTTAGATTGCTACCCTCCGATTAAGAGAGGATTGTGTTCTTCTTCCTTGTGAGTAAATGTAAGAATTGTAAACTCTGTAAACACTGAACTTTGGATTTCT
The DNA here is from genome assembly GCA_012066045.3 of Morus alba. Taxonomy (NCBI): domain Eukaryota; kingdom Viridiplantae; phylum Streptophyta; class Magnoliopsida; order Rosales; family Moraceae; genus Morus; species Morus alba. The sequence goes on along the minus strand of CP050225.2, from coordinate 21,655,298 downwards.
AGACTGTGTTTGATGTTTGTAATATTATTTATATGTTCATGTATGTACTATACTACATATCATGTGGGTGAAGCCCTGAACAATTTAGAAAGTGTGGGCGATCCCGTAACTTTCTTGTAATTTATTTTCAGCTAAATAGTGGGGCTTGTTTGAAAATTTCTTAAATATTTTCCTTTTGATATTGATTATTATGATTATAAATGTTTGATCACTTTGCTAATCCCATTTAACTCCTAAATGAGCCTCCACGTCACTAACCTCAGCTTCGGGGCGTGACAGAGTGGTATCAGAGCCTTAGGTTTAGGAACCACATGATTGTACATACATATGTGACATTCGGAATCCACTAAACAGTCTGGCACCATAGAATCAAGAATTCATGGATTCCATGTATGCTGCTTTCCAAGTGATGGCCACTCGAGCTCAGAATGAGCGACTGGCCGAGGAAATGAAGCAAAGTTATTTCTGTGAATTGAGACGTGAACCTATCCCCACATTCAATAGTGTGGGAGGACCCTAGGAGGCAGAGTACTAGTTTGACTCCATAGTTAAGCACCTGAACACCAAGGGAATACTGGGAGGAGTATTGGGTCAAATTCACATTGTATAAATTAGAAGGCCAAAACGAGTACTTTGTGGAAACAAGTAAGGAGGAGGCAAGATATTGAGGATGGACATGGAATCAATTCAAAGCCCTCTTTAATGAACAATATTTCCCTCGAGTTATAGGGATGAAAAGGCAATGGGTTTATGTCCTTGCTACAGGGTGATATGTCGATAAGGGAATATGAGTCTTAGTTTAATGACTTATCTCGGTTTGCACCATCTCTGGTCGAGTTTGAGCATTTGAAATGCCTTAAATTTGAGAAAGGTCTTAAAAATTCTATAATGAGACCATTGGTGGCTCTGAGAATTCAAAATTTCTGAGAATTGGTGGCTGCTGCTACAAGTATTGAACGAGATGATCTGGCTTATCATAAAAGCAAGGAAGCAGCTGGCAAGTTTCTGTTTCTAGTGGACCTTCTGCTTCAGGCGGGCCACAATGGAGTGGTAGGAGGAACTGCAACCAGGGGCAGGTTAGTGGAGAAATGATCAGTGGTGGCATTAGTTCGTCTAGAAGTGACAAGAGTGGTCCTTATAGACCTAAGTGCTATCATTGTGGGCAGATTGGTCACATTAGGATGAATTGTCCTAATCAGAATCAGCCGCTGACTCAACAACCCCAAAGTGACGCTTCCTATAGTCAAGGAAGGCCACCGCAATTTGTACCGCCTTACCAGCCACAACTGCCAGCACCAATGTCATTTCCTTCTGTGTAAACATACCAACTGCCGTATTATGCACAATTTTGGCCTCAAGCGTCGGGACCAGTGCAGATACCTCCACCACAACAATATAGGCCAGGGACCCAGAGGCCCAATATTGGTGATAAAGGGAAGGAGAAAACTCAGGGACAAGCTTATATCTTGACCGGTGGTAGTTCTGGAGGACAAGCCAGCAACCAAGTGGTTGAGGGTATGATTCTGATCTCTCACTCATTAGCACATGTGCTGTTTGATATTGGTGCTACCCACTCTTTTATATCCAATTCCTTTGTACAAGCTTTGAAATTGAAATCTAAGAATTTGGAAACTCGATGATGTTGAACTCCTACTTTGGGATCGTGTAAAATCAAGATTGGGGTTAGCGATTGAGAACTAACTTGATAATCCTTCCGATGAGTCTGTTTGATGTGGTACTCGAAATGGATTAGTTGTCAAAATAAATTGCAATTGTTGATTGCTACCGTAGGAGAGTGAATTTAATAACTAAGTGCGGAGGCGGTAATTACCTATCAAGTGGACATGAATCCGATCCCGAAAGAATAAGCTGTTGAGATATAGCGTTGGGAGACATAAGAACCTCACTTGTTTTTTCTTTCCATCTTGCTCTGAAGTGAACTCGAGATAATTGGAGACAATGTGGGAATTCCTATGGTGGGTGAGTACGCAGATGTATTTCTTGATAAGTTATTGTTGGGAAAGGTGTCCTGAAAGCATGAGATGTAAAAGGATATTTATTATTTATTTAATAAAATAGTTTATTCATCATTTTATGTGCATATATTTATGAATATTTTATGAATATCAAATAAAATTCCTTGATTATTTATGTAACCTTAAACATGGTATATAAGTGTTATATACGAGAGGATAATGTTTAAGGATAATAATCAAAAGTAATTGTTTATAATGAATTTAATTAAAGTTTAGAATCTTTAATTAAAACATTATTAATACATGTCATTCCCATTTAGAATGGAATGGTGTTATCCATTTATTAATATGGCGAGATATTGAATGAGTGTATTTCGCATAATGAGATTATATGGAACATGGACGCAGAACACAATATGAATTTCTAATAATTTCCGTTAAGCATAGCAATTCTAATTGAGTCTACCGATGGTCATATATAGAATGATCTTAATCCACGAGTTCTTAACAAACTCCTATTTATGGATTTATGTCTTTTGATTTACTCGATGCACGGATTCGAGACCCTGAATCCTATTCCTTGTATTTTGGAGACATAATGAAATAGGTAGCTGGGAATGTTATTATACGAGATGGAATCCATTCCTTCTTGAGAGAGAAGCAGGATAAATAATTCTCTTGAGTGTTGATTCGGTACTTTGATTAGTAAGAGCGCCTGGTTCATGAATGTGTTTTATGAATCACTATCCATTAGAGAATCAATGGTACTCAAGGATAAAGATGTAATTAGAGAGGTTAACGGATTCTACCGACTCTAATTATGAATTATTTATGGAGGATCGATCTATATGCAATGACTATATCAAATGGACACTTCACGGTTTAAGTAATTAATGTCTATAATTCCGAGAATGCAATTCCAAGTTTATAGTGGAGTAACTATTGAATTAATAGAATTAATTAATTAATTAAAGTGTTTAATTAATTATTAATTTTATTGGAGCTCGAATTATAGGTCCATTAGTCCCCGCGTCGTCCTTGTAATTCTACCGGACACAAAGGGCAAAATGGGAATTTTAGAATTACGAATTCTAAAATTAAATATGAAGAATAATTAATTGAGAATTAATTATTATTTAAAATAATGAGATTATTTAAATTTGAATTTGAACATATCTAGCATTATCCATTTAAACTTATTTGATAAGTTGTTCAATTTAGAATTCAAATTAATTTAAGTTTGACTTAAATTGAATTTGAATCTGAATTAAAATTGACTCTTGGATAATGGATAAAATATCTTCCTTCCCTATCTTAGCTAGGCGCCACACAGGGGGATAAAACCCTAGTGTGTGTGGCCACCTAAGGGATAAGGGAAGGGATTTTTGTTCAAATTCAAAAATTGGAGATAAGGATTTGATCCTATTTTGAAGTTTGACTTCTACTCTTTAAATATGAGATAGATAGAAAATTGTAACAAAAATTTTGACATATTTTCAGCCCTAAGAAAGGTGGTGGCGAAATTCTCATATAGGAAAAGAGTGAAAATATTTTTCTCCAAAAATTCCACATCGTGCATGCGTTGGTGTTTGTGGAAATTGAGTGTTTAAGAAACCGTTTTGTCTCACGTGTGCCCACTCACACGTCTACGTAGAATCAAGGAATTGACGTGGAAGACTTTGGTGTTCTAAACACAAAGCTTGAAGCTAGGACTGTTCGTGGTAAAAAAAAATCAAGATATCATCCGAGTCGGCTACAAGGTATTTTTTCGGTTGATCCTTGAATCTTATAAATTAATGAGATTAATTTATTGGTGCATAAATTAATATAATCTATAGAGTATCTCAAAAGTTTTATGAAAATTTTTGTTATACACGATCCGCTATTCCGCTGCGTTTCCATGGCGAATTCGATTCGACAACCAACAATTGGTATCGAGAGAGGTCTATAGATGATATTAATTTATGCTTGATTATTTGATAATCATAATCAATATTAAATATGTGATATTTAAATATGTATGTATGTGATGAGTAGGCACTTACATTTATGGATGTTTATTTTTATTCATCATGTGAATGTATGGATGATGGATTTGGTCGTTAATTATATGGTTCCATGGATCGGTTATATTCATTCGTTAATAAATTACTTGTAATTTAATTCGGGATTAAATTATTGTAATTCTAGGATTTGGGTAGAATTAGGGTTTTGAATCAAGAAGGAGGCCTTGAAGATCATGTTTGAAGCCTTCAAAAAGCCCAGAAAACTGAGAAAGTTCGAAACAGCTGCCTAGACGCGTCCCATGACGTGGGCGGCCTGGCAGGGGGGCCAGCCCGGGACGGCCCAGTAGCCAGGCCGGTCGTCCAGATCGGCTGGCTGGCCAAGTTCGGGATTTGATCCCGAACGGGCCCGAAGGTTTCCGAAACCCTCGTAAAGCGTGCCGATGAGCCCGAAAAAGTTCTGGATCCCAAGGAAGGTGAAATCCAACCCGGAGACAAAGAATGAAGCCGAAGAATAAAGAATTCAAGAATCGAAGACCCGTTGATGTAACGGAAGAACATAATTATTGTAATTATTTATTTATTCGATTCGATTGAGTTGTAATTTATTTTTCCATGGGGCTCGGTCAAATCCATCTCAATAGTTGATTGCATAAATTTATATTTTATGTTGATAATTATATATTATATATGTCCATGCATATAACATGCCATATAGATTTAATGTGCCTACTCATATGTTTTTTATAACATGCCATGCATACACGCGCATTCGTTGTTGTTTATTTTATTTATTATAAAAGTGTTTTAGAAAAATAAAATAAAATAAGAACCATGCGCTGAAAATTGATTTTATATGATTAAATTGATTTAAGTTGCAAAATTGATTTGCAAAATAATGTTACATGTGAAATTGAATTTAAGAGTTAAATTTTGGAATTTCACATATCTGAAAAATAAATCGTTTATTTTTTGATTTGAAAATCATGAGATGTTTTTTAAAAAAAAATACATATTTGCAAAATAATGAGTGGGAGAGGGTTGTATGACAATACAACCCATCGGTCTCCATCATTAGTTCAACATCGTGAGATTGAAAGGGGCTTGGCGTCACCGATTTGCACTCCGTCACGGAAAGTGTTCTTTCGGATCAATAACAAGGTTGACTTCCTAGCGATAGGATTCAAGGATGTATTTCGGTTTGACCTACCCTACGCCCGGCAATCCGGAGTTAAGTCTGTAGAATCGAAATGATGGGTTACACTCATGGAGATATAATCAAATTGTTGATTATATTTTGACCAAAATTAACGGTAGTTAATAAATATGAAAATATGAGATATTTTGATTAGATTTATTAATTGAGAAGGTCTCGAGTTCAATTTGCGATATTTTGACCTACCCTATGGCGGCACTATATTCGTGGTAAATTGAATTATCGTTGGCACCAAAATAAAAACATGATTTATGTATTTTCATGTGCATCATGCATCATATTTAATTGTGCCTAAATTAACATACCTTGATATTCATGCACATAAATTGATTAGATGAATATTCTATTTATTTCCAAACAATATGTCGAATCCCATTATCACACTCTTTGGCGAAAAAAATTAGGCGGTGATAACTATGCTAAGTGGAAAAGTAACATGAACATACTATTGGTCTGCGAAGATTACAAATTTGTCCTAGCGGAGGAATGTCCTCCTGAACCCGTGGCTAATGCATCCAAAACCGCAAGGGAGCCTTTTGATCACTGGATCAAGGCCAACAATAAAGTAAAGTGCTTTATGCTGGCCAGCATGAGCGATATGCTTCGCAAGAAGCATGAGGAGATGGAGACTGCTTATGAGATAATGAAGTTGTTGGAAATGTGTCCATAAAGTGGGATGTAATTTGTTATTTATGAAATGCAAATGTAAGAGATTATTATTTTCTTGATTTTATAAAATAAGATAAAGTTATGTTTTGACACATACTCAAGAGTGTTAGTAATATTGCTTAGTCCATAAACTGTTACCAACGAAAGAAGAGTCGGGGGAACCTGCCGGACAAACTCTTTTGATACTGGTTTAAAATAGATATTCGCAGTCTTAGGGTTGATTGGGCAATCGAATCCGATTATGGTATTAGATCGAACCATGTGATCTTTGGTCTCGGGGCATGGGAGTTGGACTCGTGGTTGATCTAGACATGCTCGCAACATGTTGAATAGACCATGTGACTAATTAGGTTAGAGTAAAAACCGTTTACACAACTCTAAACCTAATCATCACAACTTAAGTATATTTGTATAATTATCTTAATCACAAGTGAATGCATAGCTCAACTTAGTATCTCATGATCTTTGATTCGCCAATGAGATTAGTTCTGATTATTGAATGACATCTCGGTCATTGGGATCATGACAATATTAAGTTGGAGTTATGTGATTCACAGATATGGAATTCGTAAAAATAATATCACCTCATGCTTTATTGACGGGTGTGTGAATAAATAAACCAGCACGGTATTCAATGATGATATTCATTGATTAAGACATCGTAACATGTGCGAGACATCTTACGAACGTTTGTCTTTCTTATTCACAGTCATATAAAGGAGTTGAGGAAATAATGGTTAGAATGGTAAAACGGTAATATTATATACCATTCTGATCACTAATATTTACGAAGGATAATAATGCATTTACACTGTGGGCCGTGTGATAAATTGTATCAACACCAAAAGAAAAATTAGCGCACATGAATCGAGAGATTATTCGGCATCGAAGTTTTAGTGGAGTTGTACGATGTCGGAATTAAATATGTCGGTAACTTATAGGGATGAGTTAGTCGAATATTGTAATTCTATAGGTTTGTTCATGTGGGTCCATTCGGTCTCAAGGCTAGCTCTAATAAATGGGAAAAATGTAAGAAACGATAATTATGTTTAAATTCATTGTGTTATTTTTCATTTATTCGATAATTGAAAAATAAAAAGGAATGAGTTTTGAATTTCGAAATTAATGGAGATTAATTTAAAATTCAAAATGAAATTTAAACATGATTTTATTTGGCAATTATAGGAAGGAGAAAAGTGATAATTTATTTTGGGAAAATTCGGAAATCCCTTGCCTTAAGGGGATTTGAATTTTGCTCAAAAAGGAAGGAAATTTGGAAATCCCTAAGCCATGAGGGATTTTTGGATTTCAATCCTAGGGTTAAGGAGAAATTCGAAAATCCCATCTAGGGTTTGAGTTTTTGAATTTCCTCCTATAGAAGGATATTATTGAAAACTCTAGAGAGAGTTTTTTTTTGGAGAAAAAAAAAAGAGATCACACTTTTCCTTAGGGTGGCGGATTTTGTAGAGACAAAATAGAAGGAAATAGTTTCCTTAGGTTTTTGAAAAAGAGCCCACTCTCTCATCCTAAAAATTGTAGAGTCATAGCCTTAAATCTTACGAGTGGTTTTGGTGTGATCGTGGCAATAAACAACGATCTTGTTTCACGGCAATTCTCCATCTCGGAACGTGAGATAGTGAGACAAGATCCTTGCGGTCAATTAATTCAATCGTCACAAAGGTATGTGAGATTTTCTAATCCTTTGTCTATAAACATATATCATGCATGCATCTCTCGTTGTGGTTTACGTTTAATTTTGAATTAAATGGATATGATAAAATTTTTGAAATTCCGCCTACAATATTGTTGTTGTTCAAATGATTTTCATATATAAATCACAATAAGATCCTCTGAAGTCTCTTAGATAGCGGATGCTCAAAACACATGATGGGAGACCTTTCCTTACTTAAAAATTTCACAAGGAAAAATGGAGGGCGTGTGACTTTCGGCGACAACACAAAAGGAAAAATTCTTGGAGTCGGCGATGTCGGTAACAGTACCTCTCCCTTAATTGAAAATGTATTTCTTGTTGATAATTTAAAACATAACTTACTTAGTATTAGCCAATTATGTGATAAGGGATACCGAGTTATTTTTTGAATCATCAAAATGTTTGATTGAAAATGTTTGCAATAATGAAGTGGTGTTCTTTGGTGATAGGGTGAAAATGTCTATACAATAATATTGAAAAAATTGACTTGTAAAAATCAATGCCTCTCTGCTTTAAATGATGATTCTTGGCTTTGGCATAGAAGACTTAGTCATGCTAGCATGCATCTACTTTCAAAACTTTCTAAGAAGGAAGTTGTTAGAGGTTTACCAAACCTTCCCTTTCAAAAAGATAAAATTTGCAATGCATGTCAATTTGGAAAGCAAATTCGATCCTCTTTCAAATCTATTTTAGAAATCTCTACAACAAGACCATTGCAATTGCTCCATATGGATTTATTTGGTCCATCAAGGACAACTAGCCTTGGTGGAAAGCATTATGCATTTGTCATTGTTGATGATTTCTCAAGATATACATGGGTAATCTTTTTAGCAACAAAGAAGAAGCATTGAAAACATTTTCATATTTTTGTAAAAGAGTTCAAAATGAGCAAGGTTATCTAATTACCACCATTAAAAGTGATCATGGTGGAGAATTTGATAATGATGCTTTGAAATACTTTGTAATGAAAATGGGTATAAACACAATTTTTGGCACCAAGAACACCACAACAAAATGGTGTTGTTGAAAGAAAAAAAATAAATTTTACAAGAAATGGCTAGGTCAATGTTAAATGAAAATGGATTACCAAAAATATTTTTGGGCGAGGCCGTTAACACTTCTTGTCACATTGTAAATAGAGTTCTTATTAGACCAAAAAATGGATAAAACTCCATATGAGCTTTGGAAGGGTAGAAAACCTAACATTGGCTATTTTAGAGTCTTTGGTTGTAAATATTTTATTTTAAACACTAAAGACAACTTGGGAAAATTTGATGCAAAATCCGATGTTGGGTTTTTCTTGGCTATTCCACTACTAGCAAAGCTTATAGAGTATTTAATAAAAGAACTCTAGTTGTGGAAGAATCGATGCATGTAGTATTTGATGAAACTAACACCTTTGTGGAGAAAAATCTAGATGATGATGATTTAGGTTTGGAGCATCAAATGAGCAATGTAGATTTGAATGACAAAAAAGTGATGGATGAACCACAAACCTCAACACATCACAGCGTCAAGAGGAACAAGTTGCTGATCCAAAACAAGATAGTGCATCCTATGTGGCGACCAGCGCCCTCACGGGCCTTGATCGCCGTGTCTTATACTACTACTAATGGGCTAAGCTTTAGTCTAATCCATTATTCGTTGTTAGACTATTGTCTCTTTAATTTACGTTTGTGTGCGGGTAAATTTTTTTTTCTTTACTTTAACCCTCGGGTTCTTAACATGTTATGTTGTTACACTAATAACATATCTTGCTATTACTTTAAAGATTCGGATATCAAACTAGTTTCCGAAAACTTGTCTTAATTTATTACAGTCCGTTGTTCTTCACTAAGACAATGGTTGTAATATCTTCTTCCTAGAACTGAACATACATACTAGCATTCTATATTACATCACTTTGCAGCGGAATTTAATTTCTAAGCAAGCGTAGTAGACACCACTCCCGTGTACCCATGACATTTCCGCCATCCTTGCCTCTCACTGTCCATCATGCAAAACACTATATGACTGGCCGCTTACCTTTGTTACCTGCACACGAGTAAACTGATGAGCTAACGCTCAGCAAGTATAAACATGCATACATCATAAACTAATAGAAGTTACATTAAGAGTTATGATGCAAATATACTCGTGTGAAACATGCTTTAAACTACTTTCTATCTTTTGGTTCTTACCTCTGTGGGCCTGAGCCCCTGCTTACTATCTGGTCTAGTCGGAATCTCTACTCTTTGAGATTTTTCCTCCCTTGCGGAGGCCGACGACCCGTCAGTCTTTTACTTTACTGGTCATTTCTTACTGGCTGGTCTAGTCGGAATCTCTACTTTGTGAGATTTCCTCCCAGAGGAGGCCGCGACCCGTCGGTATTAGCTAGCATAAGGGTAACCATATCGCCCTTTCTCAATCTAGAGCACTAAGCCCTTCAAACATTATAATCACATGTAATCAAATAGACTTAGGAAAATAAGTAAATTCATAGTTGTAAGTCTAACTATAGCTTACTCGAGTCCGGACAAACATATATGTCTATACTTACCATTAATCCGCTATTATTCCGCTTCTTTGGAAGTTCTTTCTCATGCTTGCTCTCGTGCCAAAACATGTTTCATGGAAATAGGTATTAACCACCTATTTCAAGCATCAAAATTTCTCATACTTGGATTCCTAAATCCAATTTCAACTCATTTTCGAGCTTAACCCCTCTAGGCGAATTCTAGCTCAAGAGGCAAACTACACCTATTAGGTGTATCTCGGTTTACGAATCATAATCTATTCATTTCCGAGCTTTAAAGCGGTTGCTCATTCTCGAGAGTTGAATTCTTAATTCAATGCTTACTAACTAGGTTTTAGAAATTTTTGCAGAGTTTTGCCTTGTTTTTTCTAGTTTCCCGAGTTTTTAATAACTCGTTTTACTTCGATTTCGGTTTTTGTAGTCGATTCACATTCCTGAACACAAATTGCTACATAAAATGAAGAACAACACATTTTCTCCATTTCTAGTGTATTTCGGATTTTTAGTGTTACTCATATAAAATTGTTCAATCCTTTTAATACTTGCACATTAAACTCTTATCATAGTCCCCGACAAAAAAACCTCGGTTTCATTTTTTCGTTTTCGGATTTTTTTTCGAGATGAGTTACTATTCATAAAAATGAAAAAGCAAGCAGTTTCTCATGAAAAATCTGAAATCTTACCTTGAAAAGTTGAGATTCTCTGCTAGAATGCCTCGGGTTATGTTTCTACGGATGAGCGGAAGAAATTTCGGCAAAAACGGGTGATTCCTTGATTTTCCCTTGATTTTTCTCTTTTCTCTCTCTCTTTCTTCTTGGTCGGCCACTCTTTAGAAAATAGAACACTTTGTGTTCTAATGTGTAACTTTCCGTAGGCCACTTTTAATGTAATAATGAATATTATATTAATATTTCTAAAAATATCGACATTACTTTCTAAAATTAAATTAGAAATAACTTTAATTCTCATAATTTAATTCTACTAATTCTAATTAAGTTTAACACTTAATTTAAGTGATTTAAATGTTCCCCACATTTTTTCTTGTCGAGACCAAACTTTTTCATTTTTTCAAAAGAGTCTCTTTCCGGTACAAATAATTTCACACACGGGTTCACGCTTTTTGGAGGTTCTATCAAATTTCTCATATTCAACCCTTTTTTGAATTTTCTAAAAATATCGACATTACTTTCTAAAGCACCTTGGGTCAAATTTCTCATATTCAACCCATTTCTCTTAAGTGATTTTATCTCAATAGTTTTTCTTTCGAGACCAAATTTTCATTTTAAACGATCCATAATTTTCCCAAAAGCAGCAAATTTCTCATATTCAACCCTCGCGATCCTCATTTTTTTGCGGTTTCGCTTTAACTTTCGGACTCGGGAAAATTACATTTTCGGGAACTTTTGCCATTTTCCTTACTTCTAATATTTCCCTCTTTTTCTAACTGGTCATTTGGTCATTTTCCAAATATTTGGGTTTTCATAACTAAAATATACCCGTTAAAATTTCTAACTTTTAACCGATATTTCATTATTCACAACTAATATTTATGAATTTTCTCTGTAAAAATATTCATATTATAACTTTACACTTTTCGGGTGATTTTACCCCGTATATAGAGTTTCTACATAACACTTTCCTGATTACATCAATATTTCTACTACTTTCTGTTCCGGGAATAATTACGGTCAAATACCGAACTGTCCGAATTTGACTTAATATTTTCCGTGTCATTACATTCACCGCTCCTTAAGGAATTTTAGTCCAAAAATCGGAACAAGCTGGGGGTACTTACATCCCGATCTCTTCTTCTACTTCCCAAGTGGCTTCCGCAACATTGTGATTTTTCCACTACACTTTAACCATTGGGATACTATGACTTCGAGTTTCCTTTCTTCTCTTGGCTAGAATTTGGTGGTTGTTCCTCATAGGACAAATCTTTGTGAACCTGAATAGGCTCATCTTTGTAACACGTCGATGGATCCGAGATATACTTCGAGCATTGCTACATGAAACACACACGTAATCGAGGCCAACTACGGCGGTAGAACTAGTCGGTAAGCTACCTTTCCTATTCTTTCAATGATCTCGAAAGGCCCTATGTAACGTGGACTCGACTTACCTTTCTTCCCAAAGCGCATCACACCCTTCATTGGTGCGACTTTTAGGAATACAGAGTCCCAAATGAGAAAATTCCAAGGGTCTCCGTGGTTTATCTCGCATAGCTCTTCCAGGCTCCGAGCCGTCTCTAATCTTCTCTGGATCTTTTGCACTTGTCTCAATGGCCTCTTGAATGAATTCCGTCTTGTGTTTGCTTTTCCAGTGTCATACCAATGGGCGGGGATCTACACTTCCTTCCGTAAAGTGCTTCATATGGGGCCATGCCGATGGAAAGCTTGGCAACTATTATTATATCGAGAATTCGATCAATGACAACTTCATACTCCATGCGCCCTTGAAATCTACGGCGCATGCACGAAGCATATCTTCTAAGGTGCGAATGGTCCCTCGGCTGCGCCCATCCGTGCGGGGATGAAGCGCCCCGTGCTATAGCGTAATTCGACATTATCGCTACGAACACTTCTCCAAAAATTGGAGGTAAATCGGATGTCTACAATAGACTCTATACTAAGCGGTACTCCATGTAGCTTTACTACATTAGCCGCGTATAACTCATTAACCTCTATAAGGGTAAGTTATCTTGATCGGAATGAAATGCGCTTGATTTTAGATTAACCCGATCCATGACTACCCAAATGGCATGGTATCCTCCTTTGGCTCTCAGAAGTCCGGTCACAAAGTCCATGGCTAAGTGCTCCCACTTCCATTCCGGGATCTCTAGTGGCTGTAAGCTTCCAGCTGGACTCTGATGTTCTGCTTTGACTTTCTGGCATGTCAAGCAGGGACTAACATAGTCAACTATGTCATTCTTCATTCGCCTCCACCAAATATGTTGTTTCAAATCTTGATACATTTTGGCAGCACCTGGGTGTACGGAATATGGTGTGCTGTGCGCTTCTGCGAGTATCTGCTTCTTGATCCCTTCTTGATCCAGTACACAAATTCTTCTTTGGTATAGGAGAATTCCATCCTTTGAAAGGCTGAAATTTGACCTTGCATTATCTACTATCTCCTTCCTGTATCCATCCATAATTGGATCACCTTTCTGAGCTTCTCGTATCTCGTCCTGTAGCACAGGCTGTAGCCTCAGAGAAGCTAACTTACAAAAGATTAATTCGAGGTCTAGGAGCTTAATCTCTTGTTGAAGCTACTTGGGCAACAATTTGGTCTCCACTGGAGTCCGTAATCTTTGGGTTTCTACTCAAAGCGTCACGCTTTACTCGATTGGCTTTACGGATGGTAAAGGATTTCACAATCATAGTCCTTCACAAGTTCAAGCCATCGTCTTTGTCTCATATTAAGCTCCTTCTGCGTGAAGAAGTACTTTAGGCTCTCGATGGTCCCTATAAATTTGGCATTGAACCCCATATAGGTAATGCCGCCCATAACTTGAAAAAAAAACTCGTGGCTAACTCAAGATCATGCGTTGGGTAATTACGCTCGTGATCCTTCAGTTGCCGAGATGCGTAAGCAATGTCCTTGCCATTTTGCATCAACACGGCTCCTACTCCTGTCTTTGAGGCATCACTGTAGATGTCAAATTTTTCCCCCTCTTCTAGGATCGTGAGTACTGGAGCACTAATTAATCTTCTTTTGATCTCTCTGAAACTCTGTTCACATTCATATGTCCATTCATACCTTCTATCTTTTTTGGTTAAGGCAGTGAGAGGAGCTACAAGATGAGCAAATCCCTCCACAAACCTTCTGTAATACCCTGCCAATCCTGGGAAACTTCAAATTTCGGTAACACTTTTTGAAACTGGCCACTTCTCAACTGCTTCAACCTGTGCTGGATCCACGGTGATTCCTTTCTTTGCTTACTACATGTCCGAGGAAGTGGACTTTATCTAACCAGAACTCGCACTTAGAAAACTTCGCATATAGCTGATGTTCCTTCAACGTGTGTAGTGCGATCCTCAAATGTTCTGCGTGCTCTTGTGGATTTCGTGAGTATATAAGGATGTCATCGATGAAAACAATAACAAACTTATCTAAATACTCTCGAAGACTACATTCATAAGGTCCATAAATGCCATTTGGGGCATTTGTAAGTCCAAACGGCATGACTAAGAATTCGTAGTGTCCATACCGAGTTACGAATCGGATGGGGAATGTCTTCTTCTCTAATCTTGAGCTGATGATACCCGATCGAAGGTCTATCTTTGAAAACGTGGTAGCTCCCTTCAATCTGGTCGAACAAGTCTCCATTCGTGGCAGCGGGTACTTGTTCTTGATGGTGACTTTATTGAGCTCTCTATAATCTATGCACATCCAAGCGTGCCATCCTTTTTTTTTTAACAAAAGGTCGAAGCTCCCCATGGCGAGAAACTCGATGCGATGAAACCTTTGTCTAACATTTCTTGGAGTTGAACCCGCAACTCTTTCGGTTCCCTTTGGAGCCATCACAGACGGTGCTTTGGATATTGGTGCGGTGCGGGGAAAAGCTCTATCTCAAAAGCTATTTCCCGATCTGGAGGAAGTCCGGGTAGTTCCTCTGGAAAAACGCGTCTAGGAACTCCTTGATTATGGGAAGCGTCTTCTAATTGATGTTTCCCTCTTGGTTCTGTCCACCACATCGCCAAATATCCAAAGTGCATCCGCTAGACATCAATCATCGGGCTTCTAGGGAACTAATAAAGCGTATGGGTGTCCCACGATATGGAACCCATGTACTCAAACACCTATTCTCCTTCTGGGCTGAAAAACTACCCTTTTCTTTTCGGTCTATTGTAGCATTATACTTTCCTAGAAAATCCATTCCTAGGATCACATCATAATCTACTAAGTTCAGAACAACAAGGTCCACACTTAGTTCTCTTCCTGTATCTCTACTAGTACGTGACGTAACCAGTGACTCGACAACAACACATCACCTGATGGTAGTGCTGTCTTAAAGGCTTGCCCTATCCTCTCTAGATTTGGCAATGTTATGCTCCGCATGTATTGCCCGATTCACTAGATCGGCTACCGTGGTTGGTGGATACTCCCCACTTTCCACAACGGTGGCTATATCTCCACGGACATATTAACCATCCTCCTAATCTTCTCTTCCTCTGTTGGAACCAAGCGAGGACATAGTCGTGTGGCCCTGATCAAATCGTCGGCATGCTTCTACAAGAATGTCGATCGCCCTGCTTAAAATTGTTGAACTCATTATGTTGAGTCTTCAGGGCTTCTAAGTTGTAATACTTACGGTTAAATTCCCATAGGAATTCATCCGACAACATCTGTCTCACATTCCTTCTGGCGCACACTGATTCCCACCAATAGCAGGCAGCTTTCTTTAATACAAATGCCGCGCACTGAACCTTCTCCCTGTCGGTGAGTTCCATAAACTCAAACACTGTCTGAATGGATACTAACCATTCCTCAGCTTCAAGTGGATCTATTGATCCATCGAACTCTGGAGGTGCCATTCTCTTAAACCTCACATACAAGGGTTCCCTTGGGACCATTTCTTGGTGCCCCATCTCATCCCTTACTGGCTCTTGGGGTTCAACCCTCTCTGCGGGTTGCTCAGGTTGGGCGGCTTGTGCTGGAACCGCCTACGGAGGGGGTGTTCCTCCAACCTGCTGACCCTGTATCAACTGGATAAGCAATTCTCGTAACTGTATGCTTTCCTCAGCCTGGGCTGCTATTTACCTCCTCAGACCTGCTACTTCTTCAGCTAGGTCTGGTGCTGGAGGATTCTGTTCTACTTGTGTTCTCTTTTGACGTGTACGAACCATGTTGCTGTGTCTATATTAATCAAAAGAGCAACATCGTTTGTCTAAGTACAAAAAGAACTGCTTCTAAAGTTCCTTGACTTGCAATACTTTAAACTATCATTCATTCTCATATCAACTAGCAAAACATACATTCTATATGTTCTCCTATTATGCATGCCCCATATCATGCATATCACATCATATACAAATCATCACAAAAGTAAAGGTTTTTAAGCCTTTCATTCAAATCTATTATGTATGTCCCATTCCATACATATCACATCATACATAAAACATTATTAGTCTAAGTTTCTCAATACTATTTACATAACCTTACATCATATTTAAATAAATAAGACGCTAAGTCCTAACTTAATCCTCAGGATCCTCCTCAGGGTCTTCCTCCAAATCCTCCTCGGGATCCGACTGAGGGTTACCACTAGCTTCCTCACCAACGGTCCCAACATAGGTCCATCTTCGCCGAACGGCCATAGGCTTGTCCGCTGCCTCTATCTTGGGTCTCGGTCGTTGTCGAGAAGTAGTGGCTTCTGCATCATGTCTCCTGATACAGGTATTAGAAAATGGGAAGTCTCGCCTAACCGCCGCTGGCCGTGTCCTCTCCTCTAACAACTGGCGCTCACAATGCTTCGCCTCGGCGATAAATTGTGTGAGGCTCTGATCCGATCGCGGAACTAGCCGACACTGGTACTCTTCCGTCAGACCTCTCTATAGGATCTGGCACAGCTCCTCCTCACTTAGATTAAAAATTTAATTCAGAGCTAGTAACTCTATCAAAACTCTCGCTATATAGGCTACAACGGCCTCATCCGATCTCATACTATCCCTCTCGGCTTGTATGATAAACTCTCAAGCTTAAGTGTAGGTCACGGCTACACTCACCTGACTCTGTGTCTCTCCACTTTGCTATGGTGCCAACTCTGATGGCATGACTTGGGGAAGAAACTGATGCTTTAACATGTGGCAAAACTCTTCCCTTTGCATCTCTGCTATTTGGTCCTCATCCAAAGCTTGCCAAAAGATTAGGGCATTGCCCTCTAACAGACTCGCTGCGAGTACAATCCACTCCTCTCGAGCTATGTCACAGGCTCGCATCACATACTCGACACGATGCAGCCAATCCCTAATTCTAGTGGGATGTGAAAGCCCATCAAAAGAAGGTGGATTACAAGTGTAGAACCAAGCTGCGGCTCGACCTGCAGTCAAAATAACTTTCCTTGCTCGGTGTGTAGCCTCAGCCGCCATGGGCTCTAGAGCCCTTAACTCCTGATCCACTGGTGGATGGGCATATCTAGCAAGAGTGGGTACCGACCTTTCTGTTTGTCGGAACCGTCACATTAGAAACATTCTTACCCATCCCCACAATGTATTCTCTTGTGGTGTGGGCACTAATCGGGATGATGGATATGATCGATCCATTAGTACCTGTTCTGTCTTGCCAAAAGAAATAAGCAATTCTAAGTTTTAGTTCATAAAGTAATTTACCTCGACTACGTAGAAGCATAGGTGCGGGACTTGTCATGGCAGGAGTAGGAATGCCGCTCTGATACCAACTGTGGTGACCCACGCCCTCGCGGCGCGGTCGCCGTGCCTTATACTACTACTAATGGGCTAAGCTATAGTCTAATCCATTATTCATTGTTAGACTATTGTCTCTTTAATTTACGTTTGTGTGCGGGTAAATTTTTTTTTCTTTACTTTAACCATTGGGTTCTTAACATGTTATGTTGTTACACTAATAACATATCTTGCTATTACTTTAAAGATTCGGATATCAAACTAGTTTTCGAAAACTTGTCTTAATTTATTACAGTCCGTTGTTCTTCACTAAGACAATGGTTGTAATATCTTCTTCTTAGAACTGAACATACATACTAGCATTCTATATTACATCACTTTGCAGCGGAATTTAATTTCTAAGCTAGCGTAGTAGAGACCACTCCCGTGTACCCATGACATTTCCGTCATCCTTGCCTCCCGCTGTCCATCATGCAATCCAGTATATGGCTGGTTGTTTAGCTTTGTTACCTGCACACGAGTAAACTGATGAGCTAACGCTCAGCAAGTATAAACATGCATACATCATAAACTAATAGAAGTTACATTAAGAGTTATGATGCAAATATACTCGTGTGAAACATGCTTTAAACTACTTTCTATCTTTCTATTCTTTCCTCTGTGGGCCTGAGCCCCTGCTTACTATCTGGTCTAGTCGGAATCTCTACTCTTTGAGACTTTTCCTCCCTTGAGGAGGCCGATGACCCGTCAGTCTTTTACTTTACTGGTCATTTCTTACTGGCTGGTCTAGTCGGAATCTCTACTTTGTGAGATTTCCCTCCCTTGCGGAGGCCGACGACCCGTCAGTATTAATTGTGCATAAGGGTACCCATATGTCGCCCTTTCTCAATCTAGAGCACTAAGCCCTTCAAACACGTATAATCACATGTAATCAAATAGACTTAGGAAAATAAGTAAATTCATAGTTGTAAGTCTAACTATAGCTTACTCGAGTCCAGACAAACATATATGTCTATACTTACCATTAATCCGCTACTATTCCCGCTTGCTGGAAGTTCTTTCTCGTGCTTCGGCTCTCGTGCCAAAACCTGTTTCATGGAAATAGGTATTAACCACCTATTTCAAGCATCAAAATTTCTCATACTTGGATTCCTAAATCCAATTTCAACTCATTTTCGAGCTTAACGCCTCTAGGCCGAATTCTAGCTCAAGAGGCAAACTACACCTATTCGTGTATCTCGGTTTCTGAATCATAATCTATTCACTTCCGAGCTTTAAAACGGTTACTCATTCTTGAGAGTTGAATTCTTAATTCAATGCTTACTAACTAGGTTTTAGAAATTTCGTGAGAGTTTTGCCTTGTTTTTCTAGTTTCGAGTTTTCAATAACTTTCGTTTTACTTCGATTTGGTTTTGTAGTCGATTCACATTCCACGAACACAAATTGCTATATAAAATGAAGAACAACACATTTTCTCCATTTCTAGTGTATTTCGGATTTTTAGTGTTAATCATAAAAAATTGTTCAATCCTTTTAATACTTGCACATTAAACTCCTATCATAGTCCCCGACAAAACCTCGGTTTCGTTTTTTCGGTTTTCGGATTTTTTCCGAGATGAGTTACTATTCATAAAAATGAAAAAGCAAGCGGTTTCTCATGAAAAATCCGAAATCTTACCTTGAAAAGTTGAGATTCTCTGCTAGAATGCCTCGGGTTATGTTTCTACCGGATTGAGCGGAAGAAATTTCGGCAAAAGCGGGTGATTCCTTGATTTTCCTTGATTTTCTCTCTTTTCTCTCTCTCTTTCTTCTTGGTGGCCACTCTTTAGAAAATAGAACACTTTGTGTTCTAATGTGCTTCCGTGAGGCCACTTTTAATGTAATAATGAATATTATATTAATATTTCTAAAAATATCTGACATTACTTTCTAAAATTAAATTAGAGAAATAACTTTAATTCTCATAATTTAATTCTACTAATTCTAATTAAGTTTAACACTTAATTTAAGTGATTTCGTGTTCCCCACATTTTTCTTGTCGAGACCAAACTTTCTGTTTTTCAAAACGAGTCTCTTTCCGGTACCAATAATTTCACACCCGGTGCAGGTTCTATACTGCTTTTCTGAACTGCCGAGCACCTTGGGTCAAATTTCTCATATTCAACCCATTTCTCTTGGGTATCTCAATAGTCAATTTCTTGTTTCGAAATTTTCATTTTAAACGATCCAGAATTGCCTAAAACGCGTACCCTCGCGGTACTCATTTTTTTTTGCAGTTTCCCGCTTTAACTGACTCGGGAAAATTCTGTTTCAGGAACTTTTGCCATTTTCCTTATTTCTAATATTTCCACTCTTTTTCTAACTGGTCATTTGGTCATTTACCAAATATTTTAGTTTTTCATAACTAAAATATACCCGTTAAAATTTCTAACTTTTAACCGATATTTCACTATTCACAACTGATATTTATGAATTTTCTCTGTAAAAATATTCGTATTATAACTTTACACTTTTCGGGTGATTTTACCCCGTATATAAAGTTTCTACATAACACTTTCCTGATTACATCAATATTTCTACTACTTTTACATTCGGGAATAATTACGGTCAAATCTTAGGGGATTGTCGAATTTGACTTAATATTTTCCGGTCATTACATCCTATCAACTACCGAAGGAATGGAGGTATAGTACCTCTCATCCTAAAGACAAAATCTTAGGTGACATCTCACAAGGAGTGGCTACTAGGTCATCACTTAAAAATGTTTGGAATAACTTAGCTTTTCTTTCACAAATTGAACCTAAGAATTTTAAAGATGCCGAAAATGATGAATTTTGGATCTTAGCGATGCAAGAACAGCTAAATCAATTTGAAAGAAGTGATGTATGGGAATTAGTCCCTAGACCCAGTACTCAATCCGTGATTGACACCAAGTGGGTCTTTAAGAATAAGAGAGATGAGCACGGTGTGATTGTGAGAAACAAGGCTAGATTAGTGGCCCAAGGTTACAATCAAGAAGAAGGAATCGATTATGAAGAAACCTTTGCACGGTTGCTAGATTAGAATCCATTAGAATGTTATTAGCATTTGCATCCCACAAAGAATTCATTCTTTATCAAATGGATGTTAAAAGTGCTTTTCTTAATGGATACATCGTAGAAGAAGTATATGTAGAACAACCACCGGTTTTCAAGATCACAAGTATCTAGATTATGTCTTTAAATTGAAAAAAGGTTTTAAATGGCTAAAGCAAGCTCCTAGAGCTTGGTATGATAGACTTAGCAAATTTTTACTTCAAAATGGGTTTTCAATTGGAAAAGTGGATACTACACTATTTACAAAAACCAAGGGTGTTGATCTAATTATTGTACAAATTTATGTTGATGATATTATTTTCGTTTCTACTAATGTTTCCCTTTGTGAAGAGTTTTTCAAAGTGCATGCATAGTGAGTTCAAAATGGGTATGATGGGAGAGCTCAACTACTTCCTTGGTCTTGAAATCAAACAAACAAAGGAAGGCATCTTCATAAATCAAGCTAAGTATGTCAAAGATCTACTTAAGAAGTTTGACTTTGAAGGAATGAAGCCTCTATCAACTCCAATGAGCTCATCTATTAAAATAGACAAGGATGAAAATGGTAAGGCCGTGGACATAACGAAATATCAAGGTATGATCGGATCCTTACTTTACTTAACCGCAAGTAGACCAGACATAATGTATAGTGTTTGTTTGTGTGCTAGATATCAATCAAATCCTAAAGAATCACATCTAAATGCTGTAAAAAGAATTTTTAGATATTTAAGTGGAACTAAGAACTTAGGATTATGGTATCCAAAAGGTACACACATTGACTTGTTCAGCTATACGGATGCCGATTGGGCAGGCTGGACCATAGATAGCAAGAGCACAAGTGGAACATGCCATTTCTTAAGATTTGCACTAGTCTCTTGGTTTAGCAAAAAGCAAAATTTAGTTGCTCTATCAACCGCGGAAGCCGAATACATCTCGGCAGCCAATTGTTGTGCACAAGTGCTTTGGATGAAGAAGACACTTCTGGACCTAGGATTAAGCTATGATCATGTACCTATCATGTGTGATAACACTAGTGCGATCAACTTATCAAAAAATCCGGTTTTGCACTCACGTACCAAACACATAGAGATTAGACATCATTTCTTGCGTGATCATGTGCAAAAGGGTGACATCACATTAGAATTCATTAGCACCAATCATCAAATTGCGGATATCCTTACGAAACCTCTAGCTCTTGAAAGATTCGCCTCACTTAGAAGAGGTTTAGGACTATTAGATGCTACAGAATTAAAATTGATTACTTAGGAATTAAGTGGTTGATCCATGATTTGATGATTCTTATACTTGAACAAATTGATATTATCACTTTGTCTGTGTGATGGTGTATGAGAAAACATATGCTATATTTGGTTGTTAGTCAATTAGGCTTTTTCTGGCGAAATCAAACAACTTTTCGGGTTTTTCTCTCTATCGCCGGTCGTAGGAGACAGAGAGAAGTTATAATCAACGGTCGATTGGTTGGCCTTGACCGGTCGACCGCTGCGGTCGATCGGTGAGCGACAAGTTTTCTTTAAAATCCGCTCTGAAAATTTTTTACTCATTTTAAAACAAAGCCACGAACCCTAGGAGAGAAAAACACCACCAAATTCACACCATTGCTTAAAATCATCCAAATTTGGTCAAATTTCTTCCGGAATCACACTAAAATCCTTCAAAGAAACTTCATCCCTCTCACATTTTCTTCTATTTCCTCCTCTTCACAAGTTTTACTCCAAATCCCTCAAATCCGAATTCACCCGCCAAGTGTTCGACAAATTGCTTCAATGGCATCAAATTTGGATCATCACGAGGGCAAAGGAAAGAGGGTGAAAACTACAACATCTGGTCCACGAACAAAGGTATTAAACGATGAATTCAACTCTCAGTAACTTCAAATTTTTGAAAAGAGATCCATTGTGGAAGGTAGATTTGTGGATTTTCTTGAATTTAGAGAATTGGATATTGAGAGATTATTTGAGGTTTTAGGATGAAAATCTTTTGTGGAGGTTAAGGAACAAGTCTATCCAAGATTAGTGAAAGCTTTTTATGCTCACATGAATTTCAATACTTGTGAAATGGATGTTCAAATAGTATGCACTCTTAAGGGACAACGAATAGAACTTGATAAAGAAGTGATCTCAAAAATTTTTGAGATTCCGGATGTCGGACGATGTGTGCACACTTATGATTCATGGGCTTTTAATGGAGAAGCAATGTCAAGGATCATTATGGAAAGGGACTCAACTCAAGGGGATGAAGAGGATGATGAGGCTATACCCCCAAAGCCGAAAGCAAATGAATTACCCCTTAGGAGTAGAATCCTTCACCACATTATCTCCAACAACATCATTCCTAGAGGAGGGCATAGGGATGAGATTTCATTCACAGATCTCTATCTTATATTCTGCCTTCTTGAGGGTATTAGAACAAACCTTCCATACTTGATTCTTCACAAGATGGCTGATGGGAACAATGTAGCTAGAGATCCTAATCTTCCTTATGGGATGGCACTAACAAGGATCTTTCGTTATTTCAAAGTCAATCTTGATGACGAAACTGAGATTAGTCCACCCAAATCGGACTACAATAAGACAACCATCAAACTCATGGGCTACAAATTTCAAAATGGAAGGTGGAATTCCAAGAAAAGGGGCCGAGTTGAAGATGAAGAACAGGAAGAAGACATTGGAGGCAGTTCGACTCAGTTCAACGACGGTGCATTCAATACTCTCCATGGACGGATTGAGTCTCTTTGCACAAGTCATGATGAGCTTAGACTGCAAGTACAGACTGGCTTCCAAAACCTCTACTCATATGTCGACACGAGCATGACGAACCTCCAGAATGATCTTCTCCAACAACTCCAAGCAAATCATCAAGCCAACGCCGAGGTTCAAGCTCAAATTCTCGAACAACTTCAGCATCTCAATTTCTAAGGGCCTCCTCCCTCATTATGACTTTTAGTTGGATCTTTCATTGTAATTTATCGTTCTAGCAATCAATGTGACATTATCTTACTTGTTCTTCTTTTTGTTGATGACAAAAGGGGGAGATGTATGGAGTGATTGCTATTTGTTATGATGAGATTCTTATTCTTGCTATTATTCTTCATATTTGTTTTAGGTTGTGATTGATCAATGTTATGATGAGATTGTTATTCTTGCTATGATTCTTCATATTTGTTTAGGTTATGATTGAGATTATTCTCACTTGATGTTGGATGGAAGACTTAACAATGCTCATTGTAATACTCTCTTTAAAGGCTTAATAGATTAAGGGGGAGAACATTTTTTTTAAGATAATATCAAGTGATTAAATAAGGGGGAGACAAACAAGTGTAAAAGAGAACATGGTATTGCCTTTACCATCTTAGCAATCAAGTGTTTGTCATCATCAAAAAGGGGGAGATAGTTGGCCTAAGGTTAAATATATCTCATGTTTTGATGATAACAAACACAATGTATTATGTTACTAATGATTCTACTTTGAGTTGTGTTGTTAGCAAACTTGATATTATAAATCAACTCAAGAAGCATAGTATGGAATGCAATGCATACATTCAAGGTTGAGAAATGCAAATTGAAGAAGGAACTCAAAGCTTGAAGTGTTGAAAAATCAAAGATCAAGAGCAAGCAAACAAAATCAAGCAAGACAAGTTATTCATAGGTTCTTATATCTCAATAGTCTTGTATTTGATTTTGATGTCATGCTATCTTGATTAAATCATGTTTAGGCTCATGCACACACTCACATCACTCTTTTAAAATGAGACTAAACTGATAGTCTAATGACATTTGGTCTAAAAGAATAACTTTGTGAAGGTTTGAAGTCAATTAAACGTCAACCGGTCGACCCATGTCGTCCGGAGACAGAGAATGCCAAATGCACCGGTCGACCGGTCCTGCCTCAACCGGTCAACCGCTCGATCGACGGTCATGCTCAACTGCCTACATTTAAGACCGTTCAACATTGAGATTTCAAATTTGATTTAACCGGTCAACCGCTCCGGTCGACCGGTATCGGGTGAGCAGTCATAAATGAGGCTGTTGGAAAGTGAGTTTAAAAAGACAAAAGTCATCTCTCTAAACTAAGAACATATCTCTGAAAGTGAAAATTTGTCATTTAGCTCTCAAATTTCTTGAAACTGCAAAAAGCTTTCTACAAAGTGCTTCCATAATCATCATCTTCTAAAAAGCCTTACTTCACTTTCTCACACTCACTTGAGCCTACATTGGATTATATCTTGATAGTGTGATTTCATAATCTCCTAATCATTTCAAGTGTGTAAAATCATTGTAAGGAGTGTACGGCTTAGCTATTCATTTTCATAATCCTCATTGTCGTGTTGGGTTTGTTGGTTAGTCGATCTCGTAGAAAATCGACATTGTGTAAGAGGTTAGCGAAGCCTCGGGTAGAAAGATTCACTTTCTTGTAAGAGGAGTGATCGTGCCGGTTAGACGATTGTATAGTGGAAGAGGTCGAGAGGCGGAATATCTCGGCAACAGTGGATGTAGGCAAATTTATTTGTCGAACCACTATAAATCACGTTTGCATCTCTCTTACCCTTATCTCTTTAATTTCTGAATTTTAAATTTGTTAGTTGATTTAATTGATCTAAACTCTTGATAATAAACTTGTTGAACTTGTCATATGATATTAGATTGACTCACATTGTGTATATTAAGTGTTTGTGATATTATCAGAACTTACATAATTTCTGCACACCAAGTGTTTGATAAATTGACTGTGTGAGATTAATTGTCTACATTTGTAATTAATCTTGAGAGAGTTTGTTAAATCTGAAAAATTAGTAAAAACCCAATTCACCCCCCCTCTTGGGTAGCCTTACAAGGGACAACATAAATTAATATAATCTATAGAGTATCTCAAAGGTGTTATGAAAATTTTTCTTATACACGATCCGCCTCTCGACATGCTTCCGCGTCCGAGTTCGATTCGGCAACCAACACTAATCTCCGCACCGGCTCTTGTGCAACAAGTTAAGCAGAATCAATGGTAGGATCCTCATCTTTAAGGAATTTAGATTTGAATTCAGAATGTAGAGTAACTTGACGATTGGATAATCTGAGAGGATGGATTACTTTATTTTCACAGCTGCCTAGCTGTTCCTAAGGTGGATGAGATTAAGAAGACGATTCTGCATGAGGCCCATAAAGCGACATACGCTATTCATCTAGGAAACACCAAGATGTTCTAGGATCTGAAGAGACAATACTGGTAGAGAGGAATGAAGAAAGACATTCATGAACATGTTTCAGAATGTGTAACTTGTCTCGGATCAAAGTAGAATACCAGAAACATGTGGGAGAATTGCAGCCTCTACCTATGCCACCATGGTGGAAATGGAAGCACATCACAATGGATTTTCTAATGGGACTACCGAGAGGAAAGAAAAAAGCACGATGCCATATGGGTGGTGGTGGACAAGTTGATGAAATTGTGCATATTTCATACCGATCCGTGTGACATATTCACGAAAAGATTCTGGAAGAGTTGTATCTAAAGTACATCATGAGACTTCACGGGGTACTGTTATCTATTACGTCTGATCACGACACTCATTCTAATGCAAGGTATTGGAAATGTTTCCAGGAAGCCATGGGAAGATAATTAAATTTTAGCACAACATTTTATCCTCAGGTTGGTGGGCAATCTAAAAGAGTTATTAAGATTCTATAGGATATGCTTCATGCTTGTATTCTGGATTTTGGTGGAAACTGGAAGAAATATCTTCACCTTGTTGAGTTTGCTTACAATAACAACTCTCAAGCTAGTATCGGCATGGCTCCGATTCGAGAAGCTCTTTATGGTCGACCTTGTAGATCACTTGTTTGTTGGCTGGAACTAGAAGATCAACATACTACTAGACCAGAAGTTAGCCAAGAGAATAATGAGAAGATAGCTCTTATCTAGGAACGATTGTTAACAATCCAAAGTCGTCAAAAGAGCTATGCTGATAGAAGGTGTAGACCTATGGAATTCAAGGAAGGTGACTTCCTTTTGTTGAAGGTTTCCCCACACAAAGGAGTTGTTCATTTTAGCATAAAAGGGAATGTTGGACTATTCTCGATCACCCAACGAGTTGGTGTCATGGCGTATCGTTTGGCTTTACCGCCTGAGCTATCTCACGTGCATGACGTGTTCAACATCTCTATGCTTCGTAAATGTCAACCTGATCTGGAAGCCGTGGTACAATGGTATGATGTTCGAATGTAGTATGACGTGACATATGAGGAGGCACTAGTTCTAATTCTTGATCATAAGATGAAGAGTTCATGTTGTCGTGAGATCCCATTAGTGAAAGTTTTATGGAAGCACCTTGGAGTTGAGGAAGCGACATGGGAGCTTGAAAGAATGATGTAAGTGCAGTATCCACATATGTTTGCATTTTGAAGTAAGTCCTAATTTTGAGGACAAAATTCTTTAAGGGGGGTGGAATCGTAACACCCCGAAGAATTAAACGATATTAGTTAAGGCAATAAAGATTTATTAGTGTGTCTAATCTGGTTTAATAAATTAATTATTGTTTAATAAATGTTTCTGACATGTAAATTTAAATATTTTCAAGGAATTTAAATATTCTTAGTATTTATTTGTTTACCCTAGAAGTATGTGTAGACACATTTTCTGGACTGTCATTTTAAATATTGGACACCTGTCTTTTCTTTTTCTTTTTTTATCCTTTTTCTTTCCTTTTCCTTTTCCTACTTTTCTTTTCTTTCATGTGCATTGCTCACTCTATCTACTGTCGTTTTCACCCTCTCTCTCTCTCCCATTCAAATCTTCTCCAAATCAACCGGATATTGAACCAAAGAAGGATTTAAAGAAGTTTTCAACATCTAGAAAAGGATTTGAGGTAAGATTTTTGAAAACCCCTCTTTTAAATCTCAGATTTGTTTATCAGAAAACCTATTTTGGCTTCGCAATATATTTTCATGGATTTTGAGTAAAATCATGGTAGAAATTTGGGATTTTTGGTTCTTTGGACTGGATTTGTCATTTGGAACCTGGATTAAGTGATTTCCTTTTGAAATATCTCAAATTGGAACTCAGATTTGCAGGTTTTGGTTGGTCGACCGGTGGTGTTGCACTACTCTGTCACTGGTCGACCGGTGCACACGGGGTTTGACCCTATTTTGCTTGAGAGGCCTATTTTGACCTTGATTTTCAAAGAAAACCCAAATTAACTCCATTTGGGGATTTAGAGTAAATGGATTAGTATCTTTTATCCATGTTTTGAGATTAAAACCCTTGGAATGATGATTTGAAACATGAAATGGTTTATGAAACCAGTAAATGAATTGTGGCACACTAATAGGAAATCAAAGGATATAATTGAGATTGAAATTGCTTTAGGAATGAGAATTCAATCCTAAAGCATTGTTTTATGTAAATGCTAGTTGAGGAATCAAACAGAAAGCTTCAAGGAAGCAAAGGCTAAAAGCGGAACGCTTAGCCGTGTTTGGTACTGCTGAGGTAGGATTCTTTACCCTTTGCTTTGTTAGCCTGGTTTTAAAAGAGTTTTGGGCTTGCAAATTAAAGAAAGGGCTTGTTTGTGAAAGAAAAGTATTTTCAAAAAAAAAAAAAATAGCTTGATTTTAGATATTGCAATTAGGATGAACTATTTCAGAAAGTTTAATGAACGATTTCTTAAGATAAGAGATCTTGCGAATCGGTAAACTGGCTAATGGCCTAGATAGGATATAGAGGTGTATCCTTAGGTTAGAGTAAAAACCGTTTACAGAACTCTAAACCTAATTATCACAACTTAAGTATATTTGTGTAATTATCTTAATCCTGAAGTGAATGCATAGCACAACTTAATATCTCATGATCTTTGATTCACCAATGAGATTAGTTCACAGTTTTTGAACGACATCTCGGTCATTGGGATCATGACATTATTGAGTTGGAGTTATGTGATTCACATATATGGAATCGTAAGAAATAATATCACCTCATGCTTTATTGACGGTGTGTGAATAAATAAACCAGGGCCTGGTATTCAATGATGATATTCATTGATTAAGACATCGTGACATGTGCGAGACATCTTACGAACATATGTCTTTCTTATTCACGATCATATAAAGGAGTTGAGGAAATAATGATTGGAATGGTAAAGCGGTAATATTTTATACCATTCGATCACCGATATTTGAAGGATAATAATGCATTTACACTGTGGATAGTGTGATAAATTGTATCAACACCACTAGAAAAAATAGCGCACATGAATTGAGAGTGTTGGAAATGTGTCCATAAAGTGGGATGTAATTTGTTATTTATGAAATGACAAATGTAAGACATTATTATTTTGCTGATTTTATAAAATAAGATAAAGTTATGTTTTGACACATACTCAAGAGTGTTTATGATATTGCTTAGTCCATAAACTGTTACCAACGAAAGAAGAGTCAGGGGAACCCTGCCGGACAAACTCTTCGGATACAGTTTAAAATAGATATTCGCAGTCTTAGGATTGATTGGGCAATCGAATCCGATTATATTTGATAGATCGAACCATGTGATCTTTGGTCTCGGGGCATGGGAGTTGGACTCTGTGGTTGATCTAGACATGCTCGCAACATGTTGAATAGACCATGTGGTGATTAGGTTAGAGTAAAACCGTTTACACAACTCTAAACCTAATCATCACAACAAAGTATATTTGTATAATTATCTTAATCCTGAAGTGAATCGTAGCTCAACTTAGTATCTCATGATCTTTGATTCGCCAATGAGATTAGTTCACGATTATTGAGCGACATCTCGGTCATTGGGATCATGACAATATTAAGTTGGAGTTATGTGATTCACAGATATGGAATCGTAAAAATAATATCACCTCATGCTTTATTGACGGGTGTGTGAATAAATAAACCGGGCCTGGTATTCAATGATGATATTCATTGATTAAGACATCGTAACATGTGCGAGACATCTTACGAACGTTTGTCTTTCTTATTCACGGTCATATAAAGGAGTTGAGGAAATAATGATTAGAATGGTAAAAGCGGTAATATTATATACACCATTACGATCAGCGATATTTCTGAAGGATAATAATGCATTTACATTGTGGACCGTGTGATAAATTGTATCAACACCAAAAGAAAAATTAGCGCACATGAATCGAGAGATTATTCGGCATCGAACTTTTAGTGGAGTTATGCGATGTCGAATTAAATATGTCGATAACTTATAGGGATGAGTTAGTCGAATATTGTAATTCCATAGCTTTGTTCATGTGGGTCCATTCGGTCTCAAGGCTAGCTCTAATAAATGGGAAAAACAGAACTGATAATTATGTTTAAATTCATTGTGTTATTTTTCATTTATTTGATAATTGAAAAATAAAAAGAATGAGTTTTGAATTTTGAAATTAATGGAGATTAATTTAAAATTCAAAATGAAATTTAAACATGATTTTATTTGGCAACTAAAGGAAAGAGAAAAGTGAGATTTTATTTTGGGAAAATTAGGAAATCCCTTGCCTTAAGGGGATTTCGAATTTTGCTCAAAATAGGGAAGGAAATCGGAAATCCCTAAGCCATGTAGGGATTTTCGGATTTCAACCCCCTAGGGTTAAGGAGAAATTTGAAAATCCCATCTAGGGTTTGAGTTTTTGAATTTTCTCCTATATAAGGATATTATTGAAAACCCTAGGGAGAGAGTCTTTTGGAGAAAAGAAAAGAGATCACACTTTCCTTAGGGTGGCGGATTTTGTAGAGACAAAATAGAAGGAAAAAGTTTCCTTAGGTTTTTGAAAAAGAGCCCACTCTCTCATCCTAAAAATTGTAGAGACATAGCCTTGAATCAACGAGTGGTTCTTGGTGTGATCGTGACAATAAACAACGATCTTGTTTCACGGCAATTCTCCATCTTGGAACGTGAGATAGTGAGACAAGATCCTTGCGGTCAATTAATTCAATCGTCACAAAGGTATGTGAGATTTTTCTAATCCTTTGTCCATAAACATATATCATGCATGAATCTCTCGTTGTGGTTTACGTTTAATTATGAATTAAATGGATATGATAAAATTTTTTGAAATTCCGCCTACAATATTGTTGTTGTTCAAATGATTTTTCATATATAAATCACAATAAGATCCTACAGAGAGATTATTCGGCATCGAACTTTTAGTGGAGTCATGCGATGTCGGAATTAAATATGCCGATAACTTATCGGGATAAGTTAGTCGAATATTGTAATTCCATAGCTTTGTTCATGTGGGTCCATTCGGTCTCAAGGCTAGCTCTGATAAATGGGAAAATAGAAACTGATGTTTTGTTATATAATTATGTTTAAAATTCATTATGTTATTTTTCATTTATTTGATAATTGAAAAATAAAAGGAATGAATTTTGAATTTCAAAATTAGTAGTGATTAATTTAAAATTCAAAATAAAATTTAAACATAATTTTATTTGGCAACTAAAGGAGAGAAAGTTGATATATTATTTTGGGAAAATTTGGAAATCCCTTGCCGGAAGGGATTTCAAATTTTGCTCAAAATAAGAAGGAAAATTCAGAAATCCCTAGCCATGGGGGATTTTTTGGATTTTAATCAAGGGTGAAGGGAAATTCGAAAATCCCATCTAGGGTTTGAGTTTTTGAATTTCCTCCTATATAAGGATATTTTATTGAAAACCCTAAAATGAGTTTTTGAGAAGAAAAAATATATCACACACTTGTTGGAAATGTGTCCATAAAGTGGGATGTAATTTGTTATTTATGAAATGACAAATGTAAGACATTATTATTTTGCTGATTTTATAAAATAAGATAAAGTTATGTTTTGACACATACTCAAGAGTGTTTATGATATTGCTTAGTCCATAAACTGTTACCAACGAAAGAAGAGTCAGGGGAACCCTGCCGGACAAACTCTTCGGATACGGTTTAAAATAGATATTCATGATCTTAGGATTGATTGGGCAATCGAATCCGATTATGACTGTTAGATCGAACCATGTGATCTTTGGTCTCGGGGCATGGGAGTTGGACTCTGTGGTTGATCTAGACATGCTCGCAACATGTTGAATAGACCATGTGGTGATTAGGTTAGAGTAAAACCGTTTACACAACTCTAAACCTAATCATCACAACTTAAATATATTTGTATAATTATCTTAATCTCAAGTGAATCGTAGCTCAACTTAGTATCTCATGATCTTTGATTCGCCAATGAGATTAGTTCACGATTATTGAGCGACATCTCGGTCATTGGGATCATGATTTGTAGGATCTTATTGTGATTTATATATGAAAAATCATTTGAACAACAACAATATTGTAGGCGGAATTTCAAAAATTTTATCATATCCATTTAATTCATAATTAAACGTAAACCACAACGAGAGATTCATGCATGATATATGTTTATGGACAAAGGATTAGAAAAATCTCACATACCTTTTGTGACGATTGAATTAATTGACCGCAAGGATCTTGTCTCACTATCTCACGTTCCAAGATGGAGAATTGCCGTGAAACAAGATCGTTGTTTATTGTCACGATCACACCAAGAACCACTCGTTGATTCAAGGCTATGTCTCTACAATTTTTAGGATGAGAGAGTGGGCTCTTTTTCAAAAACCTAAGGAAACTTTTTCCTTCTATTTTGTCTCTACAAAATCCGGCCACCCTAAGGAAAGTGTGATCTCTTTTCTTTTCTCCAAAAGACTCTCTCCCTAGGGTTTTCAATAATATCCTTATATAGGAGAAAATTCAAAAACTCAAACCCTAGATGGGATTTTGAATTTCTCCTTAACCTAGGGTTGAAATCCGAAAATCCCTACATGGCTTAGGGTTTCCGAATTTCCTTCCCTATTTTGGACAAAATTCGAAATCCCCTTAAGGCAAGGGATTTCGAATTTTCCCAAAATAAAATCTCACTTTTCTCTTTCCTTTAGTTGCCAAATAAAATCATGTTTAAATTTCATTTTGAATTTTAAATTAATCTCCATTAATTTCAAAATTCAAAACTCATTCTTTTTATTTTTCAATTATCAAATAAATGAAAAATAACACAATGAATTTAAACATAATTATCGATTCTGTTTTTTCCCATTTATTAGAGCTAGCCTTGAGACCGAATGGACCCACATGAACAAAGCTATGGAATTACAATATTCGACTAACTTATCCCTATAAGTTATCGACATATTTAATTCCGACATCGTACAACTCCACTAAAAGTTCGATGCCGAATAATCTCTCGATTCATATGCGCTAATTTTTCTTTTGGTGTTGATACAATTTATCACACGGTCCACAGTGTAAATGCATTATTATCCTTCGTAAATATCAGTGATCAGAATGGTGTATATAATATTACCGTTTTACCATTCTAATCATTATTTCCTCAACTCCTTTATATGACTGTGAATAAGAAAGACAAACGTTCGTAAGATGTCTCGCACATGTTACGATGTCTTAATCAATGAATATCATCATTGAATACCAGGCCTGGTTTATTTATTCACACACCGTCAATAAAGCATGAGGTGATATTATTTTTACGAATTCCATATCTGTGAATCACATAACTCCAACTTAATATTGTCATGATCCCAATGACCGAGATGTCGTTCAATAGCGTGAACTAATCTCATTGGTGAATCAAAGATCATGAGATACTAAGTTGAGCTACGCATTCACTTGAGGATTAAGATAATTATACAAATATACTTAAGTTGTGATGATTAGGTTTAGAGTTGTGTAAGCGGTTTTACTCTAACCTAATCGGTCACATGGTCTATTCAACATGTTGCGAGCATGTCTAGATCAACCACGAGTCCAACTCCCATGCCGAGACCAAGCATCACATGGTTCGATCTAACAGGTCATAATCGGATTCGATTGCCCAATCAATCCTAAGGCTGCGAATATCTATTTTAAAGCTGTATCCGAAGAGTTTGTCCGGCAGGGTTCGACTCTTCTTTCGTTAGTAACAGTTTATGGACTAAACAATATCATAAACACTCTTGAGTATGTGTCAAAACATAACTTTATCTTATTTTATAAAATCAGCAAAATAATAATGTCTTACATTTGTCATTTCATAAATAACAAATTACATCCCACTTTATGGACACATTTCCAACAAACTCCCACTTGGACTTAAAGTAGGTGTGTACAATCTCGCATGCCCAAACCTTCCAGATGCGTATCGAAGACTTTACCGGATAAAGCCTTTGTAAGCGGATCGGCCAAGTTGTCATGTGTTGATATCTTTGTCACTTCAACATCGCCTCTTTGTACAATCTCACGGATGAGGTGGTATTTCCGCTCTATGTGCTTGGACCTTTTATGGCTTCTAGGCTCTTAGAGTTTGCTACACCCCACTGTTATCGCAATCTGATACCATGGGCCTATCGACTTCGGAACAACTTCGGTGAAACAAGGAACTTTTTAAGCCATACTGCCTCTTCGCGGCTTCTGGCTGCCACATATTAAACCTCCATGGTGGAGTCAGCTATGCAAGTCTGCTTGATGCTCCTCCATACCACCGAACCTCCATTCAGGACAAACACTGATCCTGAAGTGGATTTCCTGGAATCCTTATCCGATTGGAAATCGAATCGGTATATCCGTCATATTGGTCGATGCCTGAATATACAAACATATAGTTCCTCGTTCTCTAAGATACTTGAGGATATGCTTCTGACAACCCAGTGCTCGGGTCCAGGGTTTGACTGGAATCTACTCACCACGCCCTGCTGCGTAGCATATATCAGGTCTGGTGCAAGCGCGCATACATGAGGCTTCCACGGCTGAAGCGTGGGAACTCGGCTCATGTCTTCCTCTTCTTGAGGAGTCTTGGGAGGCTGCTCCTTAGAGAGGATACTCCATGTCGGAAGGGTAGATAACCCTTTTGGAGTTTTGCATAGCGAATCGGTCCATTACCTTATCGATGTAGGATGCTTGAGGCGGTGCCAATTGTTTGTTCTTCCGATCTCGAAAGATCGAATTCCCCAAAACATAGGCGACTTCTCCTAGATCCTTCATGTCAAACGCTGCGAGCGAGAGCTTAACCTCGAGTTAGTCTTCCTACATCATTCCCAATGAGTAGTATGTCATCTACATATAAGACTAAGAAAACCACTTTGCCTTCTTGTATCGGCTTATACACAC
The DNA here is from genome assembly GCA_012066045.3 of Morus alba. NCBI lineage: Eukaryota > Viridiplantae > Streptophyta > Magnoliopsida > Rosales > Moraceae > Morus > Morus alba. The sequence continues at coordinate 21,620,604 of CP050225.2, read as the reverse complement.
AAGGCTCATCCATTGGTGAACAAAACCATAAGTTTTAACGGTCTCATCGAATCGATATTCCATGATACGGATGCTGCTTCAGTCCATAAATGGACTTCTGCAATTCACAAACCTTTTCTTCTAGACCCTTTTCAATGAATCCATCTGGTTGTGCCATGTAAATGCGCTCATCCAGATTGCCATTCAGAAAAGCTGTCTTTACATCCATCTGCCAGATTTCATAATCTAAAGCAGCAGCAATGGATAGAAGAATTCGGATGGATTTAAGCATGGCTACCGGAGAGAAGGTATCCTCATAGTCGATGCCTTCTTTCTGGGTGTAGCCCTTGGCTACCAGCCTTGCTTTGAATGTCTCTACATTCCCATCCGGACCCCTCTTCTTCTTGTAGATCCATTTACACCCTACGGGTTTTACCCCTTCAGGAGGATCCACTAGAGTCCATACGCCATTTTTATACATCGATTGTATTTCGGCGTCCATGGCTTCATGCCATAGGTTTGCTTCAGAACTTTCCATGGCCTGCAAGTAGGAGACAGGTTCGTCGATGTCTAAATCTGAGACTGCATATAATGCGTCTCCATAAGACATGTACCTATCAGGTTGTCTCACAACCCTCCCACTACGTCGAGGCTCCACTGGTGTTAGTTCTTGTTGTGGTTCATCTGTTGTCGGTTCAGGAATAGATTGCGGATATGTTGCATGAACATTTTCACCAGTCAATTCCTCAAGTACAAGCTTGCTTCTTGGCTTCATATTCTTTATAAAATCCTCTTCCAGAAAGCGAGCATTCGTCTTTGACGAATGTTTTACGATCGATGGACTATAAAAGATATAGCCTTTTGTTCCTTTGGGATATCCTACAAATAGGCGCGATTACGAGCGACTAGTCGACTTACCCGGTCTTCTTTCTAAGCACATGTGCGGACAACCCCATATTACGGGTGTGGCCAAGAGATGACTTCTTGCCACTCCATCTTTCATATGGAGTTCAGTGCTGCCTTAGATGGAACTTGGTTCGGAATGTATCTTTCTTTTTGTTTCCAAGGTATATCCCCAAAAGGAATCTGGAAGAGATGAGTAACTCATCATTGATCTAACCATGTCTAATAGAGTTCGATTCCTTCTCTCGGACACGCCATTACTGCTGAGGAGTACTGGCGCGGTCGGTTGAGAAAATATACCTTCTTCCTTAAGAAAGTCTTGAACTCTCGGCAAGTATTCACCACCACGATCGGATCGTAGTGTTTTGATCTGTTTATCTAATTGCTTTTCAACCAAGGCCTTGAATTCTTTGAACTTTTCAAAAGTTTGGACTTTTAGCGCATTAGATAAATATGACCAAAAGCGAGAATAGTCATCGATGAAGGTTATGAAATATTCATATCCTCCTCTTGCTTGGATATTGAATGGCCCACATACATCACTATGTACGAGTTCTAGGCATTCATCAGCTCTATTACCCTTTTTGAAAAGGGTCTCTTGGTCATTTTTCCTTCTATGCGAGGGATTCACATGTAGGTAGTGAGCCTACACTTAAGGTTTGCAAGGGACCGTCTCTTACCAACCTTTTAATCTGTCAAGGCCAATATGTCCAAGGCGTAGATGCCATTTGTAGGTTTGATCAATTGAGTCTAACCTCAATCTCTTACTTTCTCTTATTGAATCATCATTCAATTCGATTATCGCAAATCGTTGGAATATTTGGTTTAACGTAGAGCATTGTTTATCATATTTGTAGAAGTAATCATGAAGCCATTCTTTAGAATCTGAATAACATCATTATTAAAATCCAAAGAATATCCTTGCTCAATCAAGCGAGCCCGCGAAATAAGGTTTTCCCAAAAACCGGGACATAATAAATATTGTTCAAAACAATAAAACTGTTCTCAAAAATTAATTTAATACTTCCAACGGTACATTTATATCGATGCTCCATTCCCCAGCGGAAGTTGAACTCGTCCTTGCTAAGCCTTTTTGTTTTCCCTGAACCCCTGCAGAGAACAACAAACATGATTAGTGGCTCGAGTCTACAATCCAAGAAAAAGTAGAGTCGACCACAAAACAGGCTTTGGTAACAAGCAATGTACCTTTAGCTTTGACCTCCTTGAGGTATGTAGGACGATTTCGTTTCCGGTGGCGAGACATTCCATAATGGTGACATTTGTCAATACTCTTGTCTACCTTTTGCGGCGTTCTTGCCTTTCATGACCGGCTTCTTCTTATTCTGCGGGCTTTCTCCACATTTATTGGCACCAGAGGTGGAAGGCTTTGCTTCAGCAAGGCTTGCCTTTGCATTCTCCTTTTTGCCTTTAAGCAGTAGAGTTTCTGTAGTTCGAAGCTCCTTCATGAGTTCTGGGAGTGAATAACTCAACTTATTCATCGAGTAGTTGAGTTTGAAGTTGTCAAACATCTCCGGGAGAGTCTCTAGGATCATATCCACTTGAGTCTCTCCATCTATTTCAACTCCCATGAGCTCCATCTCATTCAGGTGACTTATGATCAATAGCATATGGTCCCGAACAGGAGTGCCGGATTTCATCCGGCGAGTTCATGAAGTTGCGCCGCAGCTTTGCTTGCTTGGAGCGGCCTGGCTTCCGAACATTTGAGATGATCTGTAGATCATATCTGCGGCCGTCACAAGATGTTCGATGTTCTTTGTTGCAACACATTGCTAATTGATGCTAAGATATAGCACCTAGCAATCTCATCGAACGCATCCAAGCGGTGTATCGTCTCGCTCTTCTTGAGTCGAATCATCATTCGGCTCAAGAGGACAGGGGTGGTGAGCACATGCTTGTGCTTGTCTACAAATCAATACGATATCGAGGTTACGTTTCCGGTCAACGTAATTTTCACCCACTAGTTTGTTTGTACTAAGAATTTGCGCGATTGGGGATAAAGACATAATTCTTTGAAAAATAAAATAAAGCGGTGTTGGTAATTTGCTTATATTTAAGAGAAGTATGATGCATGAATGCAAATACTTAAACATAAATAAAATCCTTAAAAAATGTTTCATCTATGGTGTTGCGATCATAAGCGGCAACACGTCCCACCTAGGGGTGGCGTCCGTGAAGCCTCCTATCGCATCGAGACTCCTCTCGTTTGGTCCACTTTACAAGATGTCTCTACATCTAGTGCAACCAATCACCATCTTTTTGGTCACCTTAGATCCATTGCCTAGCTCCTATGGGAGATTACAATGATCTTTAGTCTAAGTGTTTAACCGACTAATCGACTCTAGAGGTTGTTATGAACTAACGATCCATCTAGGGATGGTCTCGCCTCACTACTTCCTTTTCGAGTCTTATCTTCTATAAGCAACCTGATGACTCCTTAGCGACATGTTTCATGGGTTTCTCCCATTGAAGTGAGGACCACTAAGGTGGTTCTTAACCTATCCACGTGTCACGATCGGGGCTAAAGTCGGAGACCTTGGGAGCGTTTCAACATAAGCGACCCTCCCCTTAGCTTTTTCAAAAATGGATTTTGTTTTGAAATTAAGTCCAATTAATAATTCAACAAAATTATAACCCTTATAAATTTGTTGTATTTTATAACTCTTTATAAAATTTACCCATTGCATTTATTATTATAACAATTTATAATATTAAACTACAATGATGCATGAACATGCTTGCATGGCAATTTGATATTGGCATCTCTATATCCTATATGGCATGTTATAATGATGCGAGATTAAACAATAAATCATACATTTACAATTTAACCTCTCTATGGCTCATTTCTAATTACAACCCATAAAAACAAATGAAAATAATTACAATAATTTTCTTCATCTTGTCTTCTTGGCATCTTCTCAATTTTCTCTTCTCTTGATCCACGAAAAGTGAAAATAAATAAAAAATATTTTTTTTTTTTTTTTTTTTTTTGTGTTTGGGCTGGGCCGGGACAATCTGGGCCCACCTTCTCCTCATTTGGGCCGGGCCCCATGGGCGCAAAGATGGGGGCGGGCAGGCAGGCCTTGCTCCCATCAAAGGCGCGGCCCTTTCGGGGCAGGCAAGGCCATTGGCGGGGCAGTGGCCCTTGCACAGGCAAGGCCGGTGGCGGGCTGTGGCTCTTGCACGGGCAAGGCGGTGGCCGGGCTGGGCCTTGCTGGGGCAAGGCCTGTGGCCCGTGCTGGGCGGGGCCTGTGGCCCTTGCCGGCAAGGCATGGCCCGTGCCCTTTGGCGGGGAGATCTCGCCCTTTGGCCCCGCCTGGGGCCGTGGCCCTGCAGGCAAGGCCATCAGCAGAACGCGCGGTTTGTCTGGGCAGGTTCCCTGACTCTTCAGGCCCGCTGGGGTTTATGGAGAAACCCTAGCGCATACTAGGTTTCAAACCTAGTTTATCTTAGACCAAAAACAAAAGGGGAAGGGTTTGGTCTTGGGCTGTGGGGCGGATAAATGGGAGTCGTCCCACTTTATGGGCATTTGACGCGGCGGCGACGACGGCGGCGGCGCGGCGGCCAAAAAAAAAATATTTTCGGAAATTTAAATTACAAAATTTCCTATGCCCTTTAATGGCTTACATTATTTTCTAGAGAAAAACGTAAACCACCAACATGGTGTAATTAAAAACCTAGAGCCAATCGATCGGGATCCAATCACATATTCAATCAAAACAATTTTGAATTCATCATATATTCATGCAAGATGCCAATATCAACACATATCATACATTCAATCGCATAAACATAAATCATGCATGATCAATAGCCCTAGGCTCTCGATACCAATTGTAGGATCTTATTGTGATTTATATATGAAAAATCATTTGAACAACAACAATATTGTAGGCGGAATTTCAAAAATTTTATCATATCCATTTAATTCATAATTAAACGTAAACCACAACGAGAGATTCATGCATGATATATGTTTATGGACAAAGGATTAGAAAAATCTCACATACCTTTGTGACGATTGAATTAATTGACCGCAAGGATCTTGTCTCACTATCTCACGTTCCAAGATGGAGAATTGCCGTGAAACAAGATCGTTGTTTATTGTCACGATCACACCAAGAACCACTCGTTGATTCAAGGCTATGTCTCTACAATTTTTAGGATGAGAGAGTGGGCTCTTTTTCAAAAACCTAAGGAAACTTTTTTCCTTCTATTTTGTCTCTACAAAATCCGGCCACCCTAAGGAAAGTGTGATCTCTTTTCTTTTCTCCAAAAGACTCTCTCCCTAGGGTTTTCAATAATATCCTTATATAGGAGAAAATTCAAAAACTCAAACCCTAGATGGGATTTTCGAATTTCTCCTTAACCCTAGGGTTGAAATCCGAAAATCCCTACATGGCTTAGGGTTTCGAATTTCCTTCCTATTTTTGAGCAAAATTCGAAATCCCCCTTAAGGCAAGGGATTTCGAATTTTCCCAAAATAAAATCTCACTTTTCTCTTTCCTTTAGTTGCCAAATAAAATCATGTTTAAATTTCATTTTGAATTTTAAATTAATCTCCATTAATTTCAAAATTCAAAACTCATTCTTTTTATTTTTCAATTATCAAATAAATGAAAAATAACACAATGAATTTAAACATAATTATCGGTTCTGTTTTTCCCATTTATTAGAGCTAGCCTTGAGACCGAATGGACCCACATGAACAAAGCTATGGAATTACAATATTCGACTAACTCATCCCTATAAGTTATCGACATATTTAATTCCGACATCGTCTAACTCCACTAAAAGTTCGATGCCGAATAATCTCTCGATTCATGTGCGCTAATTTTTCTTTTGGTGTTGATACAATTTATCACACGGTCCACAGTGTAAATGCATTATTATCCTTAAGTAAATATCGGTGATCGAATGGTGTATATAATATTACCGTTTTACCATTCTAATCATTATTTCCTCAACTCCTTTATATGATTTGTGAATAAGAAAGACAAACGTTCGTAAGATGTCTCGCACATGTTACGATGTCTTAATCAATGAATATCATCATTGAATACCAGGCCTGGTTTATTTATTCACACACCCGTCAATAAAGCATGAGGTGATATTATTTTTACAATTCCATATCTGTGAATCACATAACTCCAACTTAATATTGTCATGATCCCAATGACCGAGATGTCGTTCAATAGCGTGAACTAATCTCATTGGCGAATCAAAGATCATGAGATACTAAGTTGAGCTACGCATTCACTTCAGGATTAAGATAATTATACAAATATACTTAAGTTGTGATGATTAGGTTTAGAGTTGTGTAAACGGTTTTTTACTCTAACCTAATCGGTCACACATGGTCTATTCAACATGTTGCGAGCATGTCTAGATCAACCAGAGTCCAACTCCCATGCCCCGAGACCAGCATCACATGGTTCGATCTAACCGGTCATAATCGGATTCGATTGCCCAATCAATCCTAAGACTGCGAATATCTATTTTAAACTGTATCCGAAGAGTTTGTCCGGCAGGGTTCCCCTGACTCTTCTTTCGTTGGTAACAGTTTATGGACTAAGCAATATCATAAACACTCTTGAGTATGTGTCAAAACATAACTTTATCTTATTTTATAAAATCAGCAAAATAATAATGTCTTACATTTGTCATTTCATAAATAACAAATTACATCCCACTTTATGGACACATTTCCAACAATGACAATATTAAGTTGGAGTTATGTGATTCACAGATATGGAATTCGTAAAAATAATATCACCTCATGCTTTATTGACGGGTGTGTGAATAAATAAACAGGCCTGGTATTCAATGATGATATTCATTGATTAAGACATCGTAACATGTGCGAGACATCTTACTAACGTTTGTCTTTCTTATTCACGGTCATATAAAGGAGTTGAGGAAATAATGATTAGAATGGTAAACGGTAATATTATATACACCATTTCGATCATCGATATTTCTGAAGGATAATAATGCATTTAGGCCGTGGACCGTGTGATAAATTGTATCAACACCAAAAGAAAAATTAGCGCTTACATGAATCGAGAGATTATTCGGCATCGAACTTTTAGTGGAGTTATGCGATGTCGGAATTAAATATGTCGATAACTTATAGGGATGAGTTAGTCGAATATTGTAATTCCATAGCTTTGTTCATGTGGGTCCATTCGGTCTCAAGGCTAGCTCTAATAAATGGGAAAAACAGAACCGATAATTATGTTTAAATTCATTGTGTTATTTTTCATTTATTTGATAATTGAAAAATAAAAAGAATGAGTTTTGAATTTTGAAATTAATGGAGATTAATTTAAAATTCAAAAATGAAATTTAAACATGATTTTATTTGGCAACTAAAGAAAAGAAAAGTGAGATTTTATTTTGGGAAAATTCGGAAATCCCTTGCCTTAAGGGGATTTGAATTTTGCTCCAAAATAGGGAAGGAAATTAAAACTTAAGCCATGTAGGGATCAATGGATTTCAACCCTAGGGTTAAGGAGAAATTGAAAATCCCATCTAGGGTTTGAGTTTTTGAATTTTCTCCTATATAAGGATATTATTGAAAACCCTAGGAGAGAGTCTTTGGAGAAAAGAAAAAAGAGATCACACTTTCCTTAGGGTGGCCGGATTTTGTAGAGACAAAATAGAAGGAAAAAGTTTCCTTAGGTTTTTGAAAAGAGCCCACTCTCTCATCCTAAAAAATTGTAGAGACATAGCCTTGAATCAACGAGTGGTTCTTGGTGTGATCGTGACAATAAACAACGATCTTGTTTCACGGCAATTCTCCATCTTGGAACGTGAGATAGTGAGACAAAATCCTTTGCGGTCAATTAATTCAATCGTCACAAAGGTATGTGAGATTTTTCTAATCCTTTGTCCATAAACATATATCATGCATGAATCTCTCGTTGTGGTTTACGTTTAATTATGAATTAAATGGATATGATAAAATTTTTGAAATTCCGCCTACAATATTGTTGTTGTTCAAATGATTTTTCATATATAAATCACAATAAGATCCTACAATTGGTATCGAGCCTAGGGCTATTGATCATGCATGATTTATGTTTATGCGATTGAATGTATGATATGTGTTGATATTGGCATCTTGCATGAATATATGATGAATTCAAAATTGTTTTGATTGAATATGTGATTGGATCCCGATCGATTGGCTCTAGGTTTTAATTACACCATGTTGGTGGTTTACGTTTTTTCTAGAAAATAATGTAAGCCATTAAAGGGCATAGGAAAATTTTTTAAATTTAAAAGGTAAAAAGTCACACATAGGCGAAATACCACCTCATCCATGAGATTGTACAAAAAGGCGATGTTGGTGACAAGATATCAACACATGACAACTTGGCGATCCGTTTACAAAGGCTTTATCTGGTAAAGTCTTGATCGCATCTGGAAGGTTTGGGCACCTTTAGATTGTACACACCTACTTTAAGTCCAAGTGGGAGTTTGTTGGAATGTGTCCATAAAGTGGGATGTAATTTGTTATTTATGAAATGACAAATGTAAGACATTATTATTTTGCTGATTTTATAAAATAAGATAAAGTTATGTTTTGACACATACTCAACAGTGTTTATGATATTGCTTAGTCCATAAACTGTTACCAACGAAACCTAGAAAGGGGAACCTATTTCGGACAAAACTCTTCGGATACAGTTTAAAATAGATATTCGAGCATCTTAGGATTGATTGGGCAATGAATCCGATTAGGAATTCGTAGATCGGGGCAACTGCGTGGTTTTCACCTGCATCTTGGCCCCGCCCATGGGAGGAGAAGGTGGGCCCAGATTGTCCCGGCCCAGAAAAAAACAAAAAAAAAAAAAATATATTTTTTATTTATTTTCACTTTTCAGGGATCAAGAGAAGAGAAAATTGAGAAGATGCCAAGAAGACAAGATGAAGAAAATTATTGTAATTATTTTCATTTGTTTTTATGGGTTGTAATTAGAAATGAGCCATAGAGAGGTTAAATTGTAAATGTATGATTTATTGTTTAATCTCGCATCATTATAACATGCCATATAGGATATAGAGATGCCAATATCAAATTGCCATGCAAGCATGTTCATGCATCATTGTAGTTTAATATTATAAATTGTTATAATAATAAATGCAATGGGTAAAATTTTATAAAGAGTTATAAAATACAACAAATTTATAAGGGTTATAATTTTGTTGAATTATTAATTGGACTTAATTTCAAAACAAAATCCATTTTTGAAAAAGCTAAGTGGGAGGGTCGTTTATGTTTGAAACGTTCCCAAGGTCTCCGACTTTAGCATTCGATCGTGACACGTGGATAGGTTAAGAACCACCTTAGTGGTCCTCACTTCAATGGGAGAAACCCATGAAACATGTCGCTAAGGAGTCATCAAGGTTGCTTATAGAAGATAAGACTCGAAAAAGGAAGTAGTGAGGCGAGACCATCCCTAGATGGATCGTTAGTTCATAACAACCTCTAGAGTCGATTAGTCTGTTAAACACTTAGACTAAAGATCATTGTAATCTCCCATAGGAGCTAGGCAATGGATCTAAGGTGACCAAAAAGATGGTGATTGGTTGCACTAGATGTAGAGACATCTTGTAAAGTGGACCAAACGAGAGGAGTCTCGATGCGATAGGAGGCTTCACGGACGCCCACCCCTAGGTGGGACGTGTTGCCGTTTATGATCGCAACACCATAGATGAAACATTTTTTTTAAGGATTTTATTTATGTTTAAGTATTTGCATTCATGCATCATACTTCTCTTAAATATAAGCAAATTACCAACACCGCTTTATTTTATTTTTCAAACAATTATGTCTTTATCCCCAATCGAGACAAATTCTTAGTACAAACAAACTAGTGGGTGAAAATTACGTTGTCCTGGAAACGTAACCTCGATATCGTGTTGACGGTAGACAAGCACAAGCATGCTCAAATTTTGTCCTCTTGAGCCGAATGATGATTCGACTCAAGAAGAGCGAGACGCATTCGCTTGGATAAATCACGATGAGATTGCTAGGTGCTATATTTTAGCATCAATTAGCAATGTGTTGCAACAAAGAACATCGGAACATGCCGACGGCCGCAGATATGATCTACAAGATCTCCGAAATGTTCGGAAGCCAGGGCCGTCAAGCCAAGCAAGCTGCAAAGGCGCAACTTGATGAACCGCCGGATGAAATCAAGCACTCCTGTTCGGGACCATATGCTATTGATCATAAGTCACCTGAATGAGATGGAGCTCATGGGAGTTGAAATAGATGGAGAGACTCAAGTGGATATGATCCTAGAGACTCTCCCGGAGATGTTTGACAACTTCAAACTCAATCGCTCGATGAATAAGTTGAGTTATTCACTCCCAGAACTCATGATGGAGCTTGAATCACGGAAACTCTACCGCTTAAAGGCAAAAAGGAGAATGGAAAGGCAAGCCTTGGTGAAGCAAAGCCTTCCACCTCTGGTGCCAATAAACAGGAGAAAGCCCGCAAAGAATAAGAAGAAGCCGGTCATGCGAAAGGCAAGAACGCTGCAAAGGTAGACAAGAGTACTTGACAAATGTCACCATTGCGGAATGTCTGGCCTTTGGAAACGCAAGAATCGTCCTACATACCTCAAGGAGGTCAAAGCTAAAGGTACATTGCTTGTTATCAAGCCTCGCTTTTTGTGGCTGACTCTACTTTTTCTTGGATTGTAGACTCTGGAGCCACTAATCATGTTTGTTGTTCTCTGCAGGGGTTCAGGGAAAACAAAAGGCTTAGCAAGGACGAGTTCAACTTCCGCTGGGGAATGGAGCATCAGTATCAGCAACAGCCGTTGGAAGTATTAAATTAATTTTTGAGAACAGTTTTATTGTTTTGAACAATGTTTATTATGTCCCGGTTTTTGGGAAAAACCTTATTTCTGTGGCTCGTTTGATTGAGCAAGGATATTCTTTGGATTTTAATAATGATGTTATTTGATTCTAAAGAATGGCTTCATGATTACTTTCTACGGTCATGATAAACAATGTTTACGTTAAACCAAATATTCCAACGATTTGCGATAATTGAATTGAATGATGATTCAATAAGAGAAAGTAAGAGATTGAGGTTAGACTCAATTGATCAAACCTACAAATGGCATCTACGTCTTGGACATATTGGCCTTGACAGATTAAAAGGTTGGTAAGAGACGGTCCCTTGCAAACCTTAAGTGTAGGCTCACTACCTACATGTGAATCGCATAGAAGGAAAAATGACCAAGAGACCCTTTTCAACAAAGGGTAATAGAGCTGATGAATGCCTAGAACTCGTACATAGTGATGTATGTGGGCCATTCAATATCCAAGCAAGAGGAGGATATGAATATTTCATAACCTTCATCGATGACTATTCTCGTTTTGGTCATATTTATCTAATGTCAAAAGTCCGAAACTTTTGAAAAGTTCAAAGAATTCAAGGCCTTGGTTGAAAAGCAATTAGATAAACAGATCAAAACACTACGATCCGATCGTGGTGGTGAATACTTCTTTGGGAGAGTTCAAGACTTTCTTAAGGAAGAAGGTATATTTTCTCAATCGACCCGCTGGTACTCCTCAGCAGAATGGCGTGTCCGAGAGAAGGAATCGAACTCTATTAGACATGGTTAGATCAATGATGAGTTACTCATCTCTTCCAGATTCCTTTTGGGGATATGCCTTGGAAACAAAGAAGATACATTCCAACCAAGTTCCATCTAAGGCGATTACACTGAACTCCATATGAAAGATGGAGTGGCAAGAAGTCATCTCTTGGCCACACCGGAATATGGGGTTGTCCGCACATGTGCTTAGAAAGAAGACCGGTAAGTCGACTAGTCGTTCGTAATGCGTGCCTATTTGTAGGATATCCCAAAGGAACAAAAGGCTATATCTTTTATAGTCCTCCATCGACGAAAACATTAAATCAAGCCACGAATGCTCGTTTTCTCGGAAGAGGATTTTATAAAGAATATGAAGCCAAGAAGCAAGCTTGTACTTGAGGAATTGACTGGTGAAAATGTTCATGCAACATATCCGCAATCTATTCCCGAACCGACAACAGATGAACCACAACAAGAACTAACACCCGGTGGAGCCTCGGCGTAGTGGGAGGGTTGTGAGACAACCCGATAGGTACATGTCTTATGGAGACGCATTATATGCACCGATCTCGATTTAGACATCGACGAACCTGTCTCCTACTTGCAGGCCATGGAAAGTTCTGAACAAACCTATGGCATGAAGCCATGGACGCCAAATACAATCGATGTATAAAAATGGCGTATGGACTCTAGTGGATCCTCCTGAAGGGGTAAAACCCGTAGGGTGTAAATGGATCTACAAGAAGAAGAGGGTCCGGATGGGAATGTAGAGACATTCAAAAAGCAAGGCTGGTAGCCAAGGGCTACACCCAGGAAAAGAAGGCATCGACTATGAGGATACCTTCTCTCCCGGTAGCCATGCTTAAATCCATCCGAATTCTTCTATCCATTGTTCTTTGCTTTAGATTATGAAATCTGGCAGATGGATGTAAAGACGACTTTTTCGAATGGCAATCTGGATGAGCGCATTTACATGGCACAACCAGATGGATTCATTGAAAAGGGTCTAGAAGAAAAGGTTTGCGGTGCGTAAGTCCATTTATGGACCCAAGCAGCATCCAGATCATGGAATATCAGATTCGATGAGACTGTTAAAACTTATGGTTTTGTTAGGTCAATGGATGAGCCTTGTGTGTATAAGTTCGATACAAGAAGGCAAAGTGGTTTTCTTAGTCTTATATGTAGATGACATACTACTCATTGGGAATGATGTAGGAAGACTAAGCGAGGTTAAGCTCGGCTCGCAAAGCGGTTTGACATGAAGGATCTAGGAGAAGCTGCCTATGTTTTGGGAATTCAGATCTTTCGAGATCGGAAGAACAAACAATTGGCTTTGTCTCAAGCATCCTACATCGATAAGGTAATGGACCGATTCGCTATGCAAAACTCCAAAAGGGTTATCTACCCTTCCGACATGGAGTATCCCTCTCTAAGGGAGCGGTCTCCCAAGACTCCTCAAGAAGAGGAAGACATGAGCCGAGTTCCTTACGCTTGGCCGTGGGAAGCCTCATGTATGCGATGCTTTGCACGGACACGATATATGCTACGCGATGAGGCGTGGTGAGTAGATTCGGTCAAACCACGGACCCGAAACCTTTGGGTTCTTTGTAAAGCATATCCTCAAGTATCTTAGGAGAGCGAGGAACTATATGCTTGTATATTGTGTCTTGACACGAATATGACGGGATATACCGATTCCGATTTCCAATCGGATAAGGATTCCAGAAATCCACTTCAGGATCAGTGTTTGTCCCGAATGGAGGTTCGGTGGTATGGAGGAGCATCAAAGGCACTTGCATAGCCGACTCCACCATGGAGGCGAATATGTGGCAGCTTGTGAAGTCTGCGAAAGAGGTCATATGGCTTAAAAGTTCCTTGTTTCACTTTGGAAGTTGTTCGGAAGTCGATAGGCCCATGGTAATGTATTGCGATAACGGTGGGGCTGAGCAAACTCTAAGGAGCCTAGAAGCCATAAAAGGTCCAAGCACATAGAGCGGAAATACCACCTCATCCGTGAGATTGTACAAAGAGGCGATGTTGAAGTGACAAAGATATCAACACATGACAACTTGGCGATCCGTTTACAAAGGCTTTATCTGGTAAAGTCTTCGATACGCATCTGGAAGGTTTGGGCATGCGAGATTGTACACACCTACTTTAAGTCCAAGTGGGAGTTTGTTGGAAATGTGTCCATAAAGTGGGATGTAATTTGTTATTTATGAAATGACAAATGTAAGACATTATTATTTTGTTGATTTTATAAAATAAGATAAAGTTATGTTTTGACACATACTCAAGAGTGTTTTATGATATTGCTTAGTCCATAAACTGTTACTAACGAAAGAAGAGTCAGGGAACCTGCCGGACAAACTCTTTGGATACAGTTTAAAATAGATATTCGGCAGATCTTAGGATTGATTGGGCAATCGAATCCGATTATGACTGTTAGATCGAACCATGTGATCTTTGGTCTCGGGGCATGGGAGTTGGACTCTGTGGTTGATCTAGACATGCTCGCAACATGTTGAATAGACCATGTGATTGATTAGGTTAGAGTAAAAACCGTTTACACAACTCTAAACCTAATCATCACAACTTAAGTATATTTGTATAATTATCTTAATCACGAAGTGAATGCGTAGCTCAACTTAGTATCTCATGATCTTTGATTCGCCAATGAGATTAGTTCACGATTATTGAACGACATCTCGGTCATTGGGATCATGACAATATTAAGTTGGAGTTATGTGATTCACAGATATGGAATTCGTAAAAATAATATCACCTCATGCTTTATTGACGGGTGTGTGAATAAATAAACCGGGCCCGGTATTCAATGATGATATTCATTGATTAAGACATCGTAACATGCGAGACATCTTACGAACGTTTGTCTTTCTTATTCACGGTCATATAAAGGAGTTGAGGAAATAATGATTAGAATGGTAAAACGGTAATATTATATACACCATTCGATCACCGATATTTCGAAGGATAATAATGCATTTACATCGTGGACCGTGTGATAAATTGTATCAACACCAAAAGAAAAATTAGCGCACATGAATCGAGAGATTATTCGGCATCGAACTTTTAGTGGAGTTATGCGATGTCGGAATTAAATATGTCGATAACTTATAGGGATGAGTTAGTCGAATATTGTAATTCCATAGCTTTGTTCATGTGGGTCCATTCGGTCTCAAGGCTAGCTCTAATAAATGGGAAAAACAGAAACTGATAATTATGTTTAAATTCATTGTGTTATTTTTCATTTATTTGATAATTGAAAAATAAAAAGAATGAGTTTTGAATTTTGAAATTAATGGAGATTAATTTAAAATTCAAAATGAAATTTAAACATGATTTTATTTGGCAACTAAAGAAAAGAGAAAAGTGAGATTTTATTTTGGGAAAATTCGGAAATCCCTTGCCTTAAGGGGATTTCGAATTTTGCTCCAAAATAGGGAAGGAAATTCGGAAATCCCTAAGCCATGTAGGGATTTTTTCGGATTTCAACCCTAGGGTTAAGGAGAAATTCGAAAATCCCATCTAGGGTTTGAGTTTTTGAATTTTCTCCTATATAAGGATATTATTGAAAACCCTAGGGAGAGAGTCTTTTGGAGAAAAGAAAAAGAGATCACACTTTCCTTAGGGTGGCCGGATTTTGTAGAGACAAAATAGAAGGAAAAAGTTTCCTTAGGTTTTTGAAAAGAGCCCACTCTCTCATCCTAAAAATTGTAGAGACATAGCCTTGAATCAACGAGTGGTTCTTGGTGTGATCGTGACAATAAACAACGATCTTGTTTCACGGCAATTCTCCATCTTGGAACGTGAGATAGTGAGACAAAATCCTTGCGGTCAATTAATTCAATCGTCACAAAGGTATGTGAGATTTTTCTAATCCTTTGTCCATAAACATATATCATGCATGAATCTCTCGTTGTGGTTTACGTTTAATTATGAATTAAATGGATATGATAAAATTTTTGAAATTCCGCCTACAATATTGTTGTTGTTCAAATGATTTTTCATATATAAATCACAATAAGATCCTACAACACTTTTCTCCTAGGGTGGCCGGATTTTAGAGACAAAATAGAAGGAAAATTGTTTCCTTAGGTTTTTGAAAAAGAGCCCACTCTGTCATCCCAAATACCATAGAGTCATAGCCTTGAATCAACGAGTGGTTTTTGGTGTGATCGTATCGATAGATCAACGATCTTGTTTCATGGCAATTCTCCATCTCGGAACGTAAGATAGTGAGACAAGATCCTTGCAGTCATTTCATTCAATCATCACAAAGGTATGTATATTATTCTAATCCTTTGTCTATAAACATATATCATGCATGTATCTATCGTTGTGGTTTACGTTTAATTTGGAATTAAATGGATATGATAAAATTTTTAAAATTCCGCCTACAATGTTGTTGTTGTTCAAATGATTTTTCATCTATAAATCACAACAAGATCTTACAGTTAATGCCTGTAATACCAAATTTTCAGTTTATATTCCTTTTAGAAGAAGGATGTGAGGTTATGGCTGTTGTGTTCGAACTAAATGTCTACATTTATTTCATTGCTTATTCATTTATTTATTTACTCATTCATCTATTTACCTTGTTTACAAAGCTTATTTAAAAATACATCCTACTAGGCCTTTCACTCACGTTTTATTTGTTTTATAAATATTAAACCCATCCCCGGCGACTCTAGAAGCAGCGTGAAGTAGCTGAGTTAGATTGCTACCGTCTCGATTAAGAGAGGATTGTGTTCTTCTTCCTTGTGAGTAAATGTAAGAATTGTAAACTCTGTAAACACTGAACTTTGGATTTCTAGACTGTGGTTGATGTCTGTAATGTTATTTATATGTTCATGTATGTACTATACTACATATCATGTGGGTGAAGCCCTAAACAATTTAGAAAGTGCGGGCGATCCCGTAACATTCTTGTAATTTATTTTCGGCTAAATAGTGGGGCTTGTTTGGGAATTTCTTAAATATTTTCCCTTTGATTTTGACTATTATGATTATAAATGTTTGATCACTTTCCTAATCCTGTTTAACTCTTAAACAAGCCTCCACGTCGCTAACCCCGCTTCAAGGCATGACAAGAGGTTAGGTTCATGTTTTTCTTTTGCCTTCCTTTGTCAAAAGTTTAATTTTTCATTTTCAAAAGTTTTATTTTCCTATGGTGATGATGTTATATTTCTTTTTTGTTGTTAACATGTCTTTGAGCAATTGTTATTATAGATTTGGCTATCATTGATATTGCCCTTATTATTTTGGACTTATGCAATATATTTTAATTTGTTCTTCATTTTACTTCTACTATTACTTCGTATGTCATGATTTTTCTTATTTTCTTCTGCTTTTTTTTTCATGCCTTGTGTTTAAAAAATTTTCTAAGCTTCATTCTTATTCATTTCAATTTTTGTCTACTGTCATTTTATCGTACTCAATTAAGTTTTTTACTTTTTTTTTCTTAAATATATTTTTTTTGTTGTTTCAATGTATATAGATGTTCTAAACTATACTAATTTTCCTTGCTTATGGCATAAACTCCTTAATAATATAGCTAGCAGCCGTGTATATTACTAGATCCTCTTTTCATTTCCACTTCATTTCATTTTCTTACTTTTCTTGGTTGGTTAATTTTCTTTTTTTGTTTTTCCAATTTTCTCTGCTTTGGTTTATTGCCTTTTACTACCCTCTAAGCCTTTCTTTTTTTTCTTCTCTTCTGGAGAAAACTGTTGGTTGCCGAATCGAATTCGGCGGCGGAAACGCAGCGGAATAGCGGATCGTGTATAACAAAAATTTTCATAAAATTTTGAAATACTCTATAGATTATATTAATTTATGCACCAATAAATTAATCTCATTAATTTATAAGATTCAAGGATCAACCGAAAAATACCTTGTAGCCGACTCGGATGATATCTTGATTTTCTTTGACCACGAACAGTCCTAGCTCCAAGCTTTATGTTTAGAACACCAAAGTCTTCCACGTCAATTCCTTAATTCCACGTAGACGTGTGTGTGGGCACACGTGAGACAAAACGGTTTCTTAAACACTCGAATTTCCACAAACACCAAAGCATGCACAATGTGGAATTTTTGGAGAAAAATATTTTTCACTCTTTTTCCCTATATGAGAATTTCGGCCACACTAGAAAGCTAGGGCTGAAAAGTGTTTCAAAATTGTCTCACAATTTTTCATTTATCTCATATTTAAAGAGAAGAAGTCAAACTTCAAAATAGGATCAAATCCTTATCTCCAATTTTGAATTTGGAACAAAAAAGCCCTTCCCCTTATCCTCTTAATGGCCGGCCACCCTAGGGTTTTATCCCTTTGTGTGTGGCACCTAAATAAGATAAGGAAGGAAGATATTTTATCCATTATCCAAGAGTCAATTTTAATTCAGATTCAAATTCGAATTTAAGTCAAACTTAAATTAATTTGAATTCTAAATTGAACAACTTATCAAATAAGTTTAAATGGATAAATCTAGATATGTTCAAATTCAAATTTAAATAATCTCATTATTTAAAAAATAATTAATTCACAATTAATTATTCTTCGAGTATTTAATTTTAGAATTCCGTAATTCTAAAATTCCCATTTTGCCCTTTGTGTCTGGTAGAATTACAAGGACGACGCGGGGACTAATGGACCTATAATTCTGAGCTCCAATAAAATTAATAATTAATTAAACTCTTCACCAATAGTTACTCCACTATAAACTTGGAATTGCACTCTCGGAATTATAGACATTAATTACTTCTAAACTGTGAAGTGTCCATTTGATATAGTCATTGCATATAGATCGATCCTCCATAAATAATTCATAATTAGAGTCAGGTAGAATCCGTTAACCTCTCTAATTACATCTTTATCCTTGAGTACTGATTAACGCCCAAAAGTGATGTTCACAAGCGGTCAATTGTAGCACAGAAGGGCGGTCGTATCCACAGAGAGATAACAAAATAACAAGAATAATTAACAGAACAAGAGCGTTAGAGAAATGTGAATT
Organism: Morus alba; assembly: GCA_012066045.3. Taxonomy (NCBI): domain Eukaryota; kingdom Viridiplantae; phylum Streptophyta; class Magnoliopsida; order Rosales; family Moraceae; genus Morus; species Morus alba. Next base: position 21,602,042 of record CP050225.2, on the reverse strand, counting down.
AAAGAAAAATGAGAGTTTTTGAGATTTTTGTTGCAAATAAAATAAAAAGGAGAAAAATCAGATGAAGAAAATGGTAAGGTGTCGAGAATCCCTAATGCTTCGTTCACCAATTCCGATTTTGATTCACAAAATAAAAGAACTGAATAGATTAAATCTCTATGTTGACTCGGAAATATTATTATTACAAGTTATCTCAAATCGACAATATATCAATCGACAATATTGCAAAGAAAAGACAATTTGTAAAATAATTTGAATAGCAAAACAATGCGTGACATAATTACATAAGAAAAGCGTGACTGAACTTATATAAAAATTGGCACACAATATTTTGAAAAGTAATAGAAAAATAGATGAGATTTAATTCATTCAGATGTTAAACTTTTCAGCACAAGGAATCAAAACCCCAAATTGGGTCGCTCAACAGAAGTTCATCTCTAACCTCACCAAAAGAACTCTAGCCTATCTTGCAAAACATCCTCACAAGTTCTAGAGAGAAAATATGAGACTGACAGCAAGACGACAGAAAACTGAATATTTAAAAGCTCTCTAAACCTAAGGCCAACCCCTCTATTTATAGTGTTCAGAGGTTGCCTGTCAAATAAGGAAATAAATTATAAAACTAGAAAATTACAAAAGAAAAGGAAACAAAATAAAATTACACATAAATTAGAGAAACCATATTTAATTTGGAGAAGAACCGTAATTTGAGGAGAAGAACCGGATTGATCACGCCCGACACGTGTCACAACGTGATTGGAATCGAGGAGTAAGGCCGCCACGTGTCGCACGGGAGAGGAGGAAGAGCGCTGCATTGGAGATACTGGGACCTGGCGCGGACACCGGCGAACGCAGGATGGACGGAGGGTTCTCACGACACGGGACCCACGCTGTAATTGTTGGAAGTGATGGGGTGGAAGAAACGCGCCATCGATGGGCGGGGCGGCCGAGGACGCGGAAGGAGAGTCGGGAGTGTGGAAGAGCTGGGACCCACGCAAAACCTTTGTGACTTGGCCGCTGGCTTTCACCATGCTTAATCGGCCTCGGCCTCTCTCCGATGGCTTGGCCCGGATGGTTGAAAATATGGCTTTATGGCTTATTTTTGTGTGACTTTTTACAATCGCTTTTATCTGTAAATAATTAAGTAAAAACTGGACAAATTCCAATTAGAAATATTATGAATAAAAATAATGGAATTGCTTAATTAAAGCTTAAATATTTTAATATTATATACATCAAAAGCAGTATTTAGGGTGCATTTTCGTGCACTAATCACAACCCCCAACCAGCTTATTGCTAGTCTCTAGCAATCCAAGCGCAAGAGAAATTATGTCACAAAGAAAATCTAAGTCTCAACTCGCTTAGTCACCTGAGTATTTCAAACAAACTGTTAGCAAGAAGTCAAAAGATACTATCAAGATTATTTCAGTCATAACTCCACAGTCGTGTGTGTGTGCTCCAAACCGTAACCTTCTTACCACAAACCATAACACATGCAGCTTTGAAAAATTCACCAAGTACAAGCCTCAACTCCATTGATCTCACAGGTGTAAGAAATATTTGAGTGTAAAGGTTTTCTCTCATGGAGTTGGAAATGAAACAATCAACGCTTCAGTGTGAGGAAAGTCAAATTTAGGACAAACAATCAAACAAACATTGACCAAAAGATAGGTTAATCAACCACTAGAACATTCCACCATTCTTACCACAAACCAGCTTTTGGGATTTTATTTGGGTCAAACAGAAATTTACAGAAATGAACAAAGAGCCAAAAAGAATGCATAAATGACCTTTTTTTTTTTTTTTTTTTTTTTGGCAAGAGACAACCTGTAATGATGAAGTGAATGTAGAAAGGTGTTCTTTTGACAAACAGCTATATAGCATCAAATGCGAGAACAACCAAACTACATAATCTGTGAAATGTTGCTCTTGCTCTCTCTTTTTTTTATTTTTTTTTTATTTTTTTGAAAAGTAAGAAATGAGGCTCTATTACATAAGATCATTCTTATCTAACCCAAATTCCATCCCTCAAGCATATGCACCAAGCATACCACTAACCATGTAATGATGTTCTAACAGTGATTTTACCAACTCAAAAGATCAATGAAGGTTCAAAAGTCATTTTCTCTACTCTCTTAACTCACCAAAAATCAAGCACTTAAACTCGGGAATTTTCTCAGCTGACATGCATTAACATCCATCTTACCACAAGGTTTAGCACGTGCAAAAAGAAACTCTGGAAGTCATTTCTTAGTAACCAAGATAGCGAAAATTGACTCAAACCAAACATTTTAAAATCATACTCAGACAACTTTGCAAAAATTTTAACCCAAATATCAACATGACAAAAAATCACTCTTACGCATGAATATGCTCACCACCCCCAACCAAAATCAGACAGTGTCCTCAGTGTCAAAGATTATGAAAAATAGAGAAAGAAGACACCTGGACGATGAGCTTTCCACGTATGAGCACAAACTGAGCTTCCTGATATGATTCTCCAAAAACACACACATTAAAAAAAAATGTAAAAAAAGAAACGAAGAAAATAGAAAATGAAAATATGATACAGGGGATGTGAGCAAACTACTCAGATGGTAAAATGTGGTCGCCGAGAATGATCTCTTCTACCTGGTTCTCCTGCTCAAAGTAATTCTTCTTGAGATTTGCTTGTCATGAACCGCTTTCATTTTTACCTTGATCCTGGAATTGTGCTCTTTCAGCTTGTTGATCAATCGTTGTTCTTGCAATGGATCGAGTTTATATGAGATGATGATTGGGAATGTGTCTTCATCTCCCAAGAATGCACGTTTTAAGCCCTCTGGTGGTTGGCCTAGCTTGTCTTTTGGAGTCTCCTCGGTGGATGATTTCAGTTTTTCTCCTTCTGTTGGGAGCTCCTGAAGACATGGTGACCCAAACTTGGTTCCTTTGTCCTGTGATTCTTTGAAAATGGCAGAAATGTTAGCCAACTCACAAGGACCGGAACTCTCAGATTCAGAATTTTGGAGGAGGTTTTCAAGATCTTCAGAGTTGCTTTGCGGCAGAACCTCCTCCTCGACAAGTTTGTCGATCATAAATGTTTGGTGACACTCGTCGTCATCACGTGGTTGCTTTTGAATATGAAAAATATTCACCTCAAGGGTCATATTCCTGAAAGATATCTTCATGAGACCATTCCTACAATTGATAAGTGCGTTTCTTTGTGGCAAGGAAAGGTCTTCCTAGAATGATGGGAATGGATGACTCCATATTCACCACGGTTTGTGTATCCAAGACAAGAAAGTCCACGGGGTAATAAAATTTGTCGATTTGTAACAGAGCGTCTTCTACTATTCCCGTGGTCTCTTAATGGTTCTATCGGCTAGTTGCGGAACCACGGATGTGGGCTTAATCTCTCCAAGACCCAATTTGCGTAGTAGACCGAATAAGGCATGAGGTTCACGCTCGATCCTAGGTCTAGTAGCGCTTGGCCGAATTCGTGTGTCCCGATCTGGCAAGAAATGGTGGGACAACCAGGATCTTTATATTTTAGCGGTGTCTTCTGCTCAATCACCGCACTCACTTGTTCCGTCAAGAATGCAGTCTTCTTGACGTGGTGCCTTCTCTTTATAGTGCACAGATCCTTGATAACCTTGGCATAGGCCGGCACTTGCTTGATGACGTGTAGTAAGGGAAGATTAATCTTCAATTGTGTCAAGTGCTCCAGGATCTCACTTTGATTTTCCGGCACTTTCCCACCAGGTCGGAGAGCTTGGGGAAAAGGCACCTTTATCGAATTTTTATCGGCTCTTCTTTCTCCTGAGCCGATTCTTCATTACTCGAAGTGGTTGTACTTGTCGATGGCGTGTCTAAATTCTTAGCACTTCGAGTAGAGATGGCGTTAACTTCCTTGATATTTTGTCCTTCAGAGTTTGAAGTTTGAGCCATGTGTTGTGCCCTCAAATTAGACTGGGCTTGTGATGGAAATCTACCGCGCTCCTGAACGGTTAAAGCTTCTGTCAACTTTGTGATCTGACTTTTGATTTCCTTGTTCTCTTCCACCAACTGCGTGAGCATTGAATCAACCCTTTGATTCGTTTTATTTTGCGCGTCCATAAAAGCTTTTAGGGTATCCTCTAGAGAATTCCCTTTCGGTTGCATGTTATTCTCGAGGCGCAAAATATGTCCTTGGTGGTTGATATTGTTGCTCGATCTCCATTGCCCTCCGGATGATTGTGCTTGTTGGTTCGAATCTCGCCAAACTAAAATTTGGGTGGTTTTTCCAACCAGGATTGTAAGATTCTGAGAAAGGTCCATAAGGCTTCTTGTATGTGTCCAATGCATTACACTGCTCCTCATATACCCCTTTCATTTCACTTAAAGTATGGCAATCCTGAGTTAGATGACCCATTCCACCACAAACTAAACAGGGCTCATGTGCATCTGTCCTTGCCACCATGTAGGGTCCTTTGCTATCTTTACTTTTGAGGGCCTCAATTTGCTTTGTCAAAGCTTCAACTTGGGCCTTGAGACTGTCCTCTTCCCTTAATTGATAAACTCCAACTGGTCGAGACCTACTAGTGCTCTCGGAGCTTTTCGGCCCGATCAAGTATGAGCTTTCTCGGCTAACTCATTCGGTACTCGATAGCTTTGTCAGGATCCTTTTGGAGAAAATCTCCATTGCACATCATCTCAACAAATTGGCGCTCTCGGATTGTGAGTCCATCGTAGAAATAGCTTACGAGGCGCCAACTTTCATATCCATGGTGGGGACATAGATTTAACAGATCTTTAAAACGCTCCCAAGCTTGATAGAGTGTTTCGTTTTCCTTCTGAGCGAAATTTGAGATCTGTCGTTTCAAATTATTAGTCTTATGGTGTGGGAAATACTTGTTGAAGAATGTCGTCGTCATTTCTTCCCACGTACCAATAGACTTGGGCCTAAGAGAATATAGCCAGCTTTTGGCCTTGTCCTTCAGAGAAAAAGGGAAAAACTTTAATCTGACGGTGTTTGCGGCCTCAACACGGCTGTGAAAGGTGGCCACCACCTCTTCAAACTCCCGGATGTGTACATAGGGGTTCTCGTTCTCTAATCCATGAAAGGTTGGGAGAAGTGCAATCATGCCCGGCTTGAAATCGATAGGCTGTGCATTCGGCGGGAACATGATGCACGATGGGGTGGCCGTGCGCGTTGGGTGCAGATAGTCTTGCAACGTCCTAGGCTGAACTTCCTCGTGTTGTGCCATTACAAATAGATTTTGAAGTGCGAATTCCAACGATGAGTGTGAAGATGGAGACGTAGAAGACAAGTCGGATAGAATTTCACTAGGGGTTTCTAAATCTGGACGTTGAGCAAATCTCCCTAGTTCGTCTCTATATCGATGCATTCACCCTAAGCGGCTCTTGTTTTTTAATTTTTTTTTTGTTTTTTTTTATTTTTAATCAAAAAGAAAATAATTATATAGTAACGTAAATTGTAATCACCGAGAGTGCTCCGGGGAAAGACTATAGCTCTTGGCTCAATGAATAGTCTCCTAGACAGAAACAACGTTCCCGGGGAAAGATTGGTGGGGGCGAGGCCCGCTTAAGTACCAACTTTCCTAGACAGAACTCCCTCAGATTCCACTTTCCACGTAACCACACAATTATTCTCAAAATCAATTATTAAATTTTATTGAGTAAATTATGAAATGTAACCTAATCGATGGAAACTATTCCTAAAGTCAAAAGCCTAAATCTACCAAATTATGAAAATCTTAGATTAGGAATCTAAATTAGTCAATTAATTACCATCTTAATTAATGAAACTATAAAAGGAAAAATTAAATTAGGTAACAATTAAAATATATAAATGAGGAAACAAAATAAAATCCTAATTTACCAAAATAAAAGATTACAAAATCAAATCACAATTAATTCTAAAACTAAAAAGAGAAACTAAAATTAGCAATGAGATTTTTTTTTTTTTAGCAACCTAAACTACGGAAAAAAAAAAAAAAAATGAAAAACGTAAGAACTTTGCAAAGGAAAAAAAAAAATGAAGAACGTAAAGTAAGAAAGGAATACAGCAAACGCAAGTTTTTTTTTTTATATATATATATATATATATATATATATATATATATGCTAACAATCAAATCACGGAAACCAAAGGATTCTTTTTTTTTTTTTTTTTTTTTTTTTTGAATACGGTGGAAAGAAACTTGCAGCAACTTTTTTTTTTTTTTTTTTTTTTTTTTTATAAACGGAGAGAGCAACAATGAACACAGACTCCAAAGGTTCACACGTAAACCAAAGGAAATTTTTTTTTTTTTTTTTTTGAAATAAACGATAAGGAAGAGTAAAATAAAATAATAATAATAATAATAATAATAATAATAATAATAATAATAATAATAATAAATGTATACTAACCTCTTTGGCTCAAAAATCTACTGATCAGTCTTGCTAATAGCACCTCCCCGGCAACGGCGCCAAAATTTGATTAACGCCCAAAAGTGATGTTCACAAGCGGTCAATTGTAGCACAGAAGGGCGGTCGTATCCACAGAGAGATAACAAAATAACAAGAATAATTAACAGAACAAGAGCGTTAGAGAAATGTGAATTAAAGAAAAATGAGAGTTTTTGAGATTTTTGTTGCAAATAAAATAAAAAGGAGAAAATCTGTATGAAGAAAATGGTAAGGTGTCGAGAATCCCTAATGCTTCGTTCACCAATTCCAGTTTTGATTCACAAAATAAAAGAACTGAATAGATTAAATCTCTATGTTGACTCCGGAAATATTATTATTACAAGTTATCTCAAATCGACAATATATCAATCTGACAATATTGCAGTAAAAGACAATTTGTAAAATAATTTGAATAACAAAACAATGCGTGACATAATTACATAAGAAAAGCGTGACTGAACTTATATAAAAATTGGCACACAATATTTTGAAAAGTAATAGAAAAATAGATGAGATTTAATTCATTCAGATGTTAAACTTTTCAAAGACAAGGAATCAAAACCCCAAATTGGGTCGCTCAACAGAAGTTCATCTCTAACCTCACCAAAAGAACTCTAGCCTATCTTGCAAAACATCCTCACAAGTTCTAGAGAGAAAATATGAGACTGACTGCAAGACGACAGAAAACTGAATATTTAAAAGCTCTCTAAACCTAAGGCCAACCCTCTATTTATAGTGTTCAGAGGTTGCCCGTCAAATAAGGAAATAAATTATAAAACTAGAAAATTACAAAAAGAAAAGGAAACAAAATAAAATTACACATAAATTAGAGAAATCCATATTTAATTTGGAGAAGAACCGCAATTTGAGGAGAAGAACCGGATTGATCACGCCCGACACGTGTCACAACGTGATTGGAACCGAGGAGTAAGGCCGCCACGTGTCGCACGGGAGAGGAGGAAGAGCGCTGGCATTGAGAGATTGGGACCTGCGCGACAAACCGCTAACGCAGGATGGACGGAGGGTCGACTCACCGACACGCGGGACCCACGCTCGTAATTGTTGGACGCGGTGATGGGTCTGTGGAAGAAACGCGCCATCGATGGGCGGGCGGCCGAGGACGCCGCCAAGGAGAGTCGGGGTGTGGAAGAGCTGGGACCCACGCAAACCGGTCAGGACTTGGCCGGCTCAGCTTATGCTTAATCGGCCGGCTCTCTCTCCGATGGCTTGGCTTGGCTCCGGATGGTTGAAAATATGGCTTTCATGGCTTATTTTTGTGTGACTTTTTTACACTGCTTTTTATCTGTAAATAATTAAGTAAAAACTGGACAAATTCCAATTAGAAATATTATGAATAAAAATAATGGAATTGCTTAATTAAAGCTTAAATATTTTAATATTATATACATCAAAAGCAGTATTTAGGGTGCATTTTCGTGCACTAATCAAGTACCATTGATTCTCTAATGGATAGTGATTCATAAAACACATTCATGAACCAGAGCGCTCTTACTAATCCAAGTACCGAATCAACACTCAAGAGAATTATTTATCTGCTTCTCTCTCAAGAAGGAATGGATTCCATCTCGTATAATAACATTCTCAGCTACCTATTTAATTATGTCTCCAAAATACAAGGAATAGGATTCAGGGTCTCAGAATCTGTACCGAGTAAATCATGTTGGAAATGTGTCCATAAAGTGGGATGTAATTTGTTATTTATGAAATGACAAATGTAAGACATAATTATTTTGCTGACTTTATAAAATAAGATAAAGTTATGTTTTGACACATACTCAAGAGTGTTAGTAATATTGCTTAGTCCATAAAGCGTTTAACGAAAAAGAAGAGTCGGAGAACCCTGCCGGACAAACTCTTCCGATACACAGTTTAAAATAGATATTCGCAGATCTTAGGATTGATTGGGCAATCGAATCCGATTATGACTGTTAGATCGAACCATGTGATCTTTGGTCTCGGGGCATGGGAGTTGGACTACGTGGTTGATCTAGACATGCTCGCAACATGTTGAATAGACCATGTGACCGATTAGGTTAGAGTAAAACCGTTTACACAACTCTAAACCTAATCATCACAACTTAAGTATATTTGTATAATTATCTTAATCCTCAAGTGAATGCATAGCTCAACTTAGTATCTCATGATCTTTGATTCGCCAATGAGATTAGTTCACGTTATTGAACGACATCTCGGTCATTGGGATCATGACAATATTAAGTTGGAGTTATGTGATTCATGATATGGAATTCGTAAAAATAATATCACCTCATGCTTTATTGATTGGTGTGTGAATAAATAAACCAGGCCTGGTATTCAATGATGATATTCATTGATTAAGACATCGTAACATGTGCGAGACATCTTACTTAACGTTTGTCTTTCTTATTCACGGTCATATAAAGGAGTTGAGGAAATAATGGTTAGAATGGTAAAAACGGTAATATTATATACCATTCGATCACCGATATTTACGGAAGGATAATAATGCATTTACACTTCGTCGACCGTGTGATAAATTGTATCAACACCAAAAGAAAAATTAGCGCACATGAATCGAGAGATTATTCGGCATCGAACTTTTAGTGGAGTTGTACGATGTCGGAATTAAATATGTCGATAACTTATAGAGATGAGTTAGTCCAATATTGTAATTCCATAGCTTTGTTCATGTGGGTCCATTCGGTCTCAAGGCTAGCTCTAATAAATGGGAAAGACAGAAACTGGTAATTATGTTTAAATTCCTTGTGTTATTTTTCATTTATTTGATAATTGAAAAATAAAAGGAATGAGTTTTGAATTTCGAAATTAAGAGAGATTAATTTAAATTCAAAATAAAATTTAAACATGATTTTATTTGGCAACTAAAGGAAAGAGAAAAGTGATATATTATTTTGGGAAAATTCGAAATCCCTTGCCATAAGGGGATTTTGAATTTTGCTCAAAGAGGGGAAGGAAATTGAAATCCCTAATCCATGTAGGGATTTTCGGATTTCAATCCAAGGGTTAAGGAGAAATTCGAAAATCCCATCTAGGGTTTGAGTTTTTGAATTTCCTCCTATATATAAAGATATTATTGAAAACCCTAGAAGAGAGTTCTTTTGAGAAAAGAAAAAGAGATCACACTTTTCCTTAGGGTGGCGGATTTTGTAGAGACAAAATAGAAGGAAATAGTTTCCTTAGGTTTTTGAAAAGAGCCCACTCTCTCATCCTAAATATCGTAGAGTCATAGCCTTGAATCAACGAGTGGGTTTTGGTGTGATCGTGGCAATAAACAACGATCTTGTTTCACGGCAATTCTCCATCTCGGGCGTGAGATAGTGAGACAAGATCCTTGCGGTCAATTAATTCAATCGTCACAAAGGTATGTGAGATATTCTAATCCTTTGTCTATAAACATATATCATGCATGCATCTCTCGTTGTGGTTTACGTTTAATTTTGAATTAAATGGATATGATAAAAATTTTTGAAATTCCGCCTACAATATTGTTGTTGTTCAAATGATTTTTCATATATAAATCACAATAAGATCCTACAAATCAAAAGACATAAATCCATAAATAAGAGTTTGTTAAGAACTCAGGATTAAGATCATTCTATATATGACCATCGATAGACTCAATTAGAATTTCTATGCTTAACGGAAATTATTAGAAATTCATATTGTGTCTGTGTCCATGTTCCACATAATCTCATTATACGAAATACACTCATTCAATATCTCGCCATATTAACGGTATGGATAACACCGTTCCATTCTAAATGGGAACGACATGTATTAATAATGTTTTAATTAAAGATTCGAACTTTAATTAAATTCATTATGAAAACGATTATTTTTGATTATTATCCTTAAACATTATCCTCTTGTATATAACACTTATATACAATGTTTAAGGTTACATAAATAATCAAGGAATTTTATTTGATATTCATAAAATATTCATAAATATATGCACATAAAATGATGAATAATCTATTTTATTAAATAAATAATAAATATCCTTTTACATCTCATGCTTTCGGGACACTATTCCCAACAATCTCCCACTTGTCCTAAAGCGGGTGTGTCATGTCTCTAATCCCAAATCCATCTAAGTGCCGATCAAATACATTCAATGGCAATGTCTTGGTGAACGGGTCGACAAGGTTGTCCTCTCGACGCGATCTTGTAATCGCTACATCGCCTCTATCCACAATGTCTCCGATCAAGTGATATTTCCTTTCTATATGTTTCGCACTCTTATGGCTTCTAGGTTCTTTTGAATTAGCCACCGCTCCACTATTGTCAAAGAGAGCTTAATTGGCTTATCTATATCCGGAACAACTTCCGGATCGGGTTAAGAACTTCCCGAACCATGTAGCTTCTTTTTTGCGGCTTCAAGTCGCAACATATTCAACTTCCATGGTAGAGTCAAGAACACACTTTTGCTTTATACTTCTCCATACCTTTGCTCCTCCATTAAGAGTGAACACAGATCCGGATGTCGATCGTCGACTATCTCTATCCGATTGAAATCGAACATGTATCCGGTGAGAGAGATCTTCTCCGGAATATAACAACTTATAGTTTCTCATTTTCCTAAGATACTTGAGAATACACTTTTATCGCAACCCAATGATCCAATCACAGGTTGGACCGGTAGCGACCGACTACTCCCACCGCATAGTAGATATTCGGTCTTGTACACAACATGGCATACATTAGGCTTCCCACACCAAGCGTAGGGATACCTTCTCATATCTTCTTCTTTCTGTCGGGGTCTTTGGACATTGCTCCTTAGAAAGATGAATACCATGCCTAGAAGGCAAATTCCCTTTCTTGGAGTTTTGCATCGAATACCTAGACAACACTTTGTCTATATAAGATGCTTGTGATAACGCTTAAAAGCTTTTTCTTGCGATCTCTCGGTAATCTTGATCCCAAGAACATAGCTTGCCTCTCCTAAATCTTTCATTTGGAATTGGTGGCTAACCACTCCTTTACATCATCATCATTCCCACATCATTCCCTATGAGTAGGATGTCATCGACGTAAAGAATTAAGAAGACCACTTTCTCTTCTTTCTTATACTTGTAGACGCATGGTTCATCAATGTTTTGATAAAATCCATAAGACTTTCTGACCTCATCAAACCCGATGTTCCATGATCTAGAAGCATGCTTGGTCCATAAATGGACCTTTGCGGTTTTTGAGACTTTTACATTGTTGGCCTTCCTCTATGTAACCCTCTGGCTGATCCATATAGATGGTTTCATCAAGATAGCCATTCAGAAAAGCTGTCTTGATGTCCATCTGCCATATCTCATAGTCAAAATATGCTGCAATGGCCAGGAGTATCCGGATGGACTTAAGCATGGCTACTGGCGAGAAAGTTTCCTCATAGTCAACTCCCTCCTTTTGGGTATAACCCTTAGCCACTAGCCTTGCTTTATAAGTCTCCACTTTTCCATCCGCTGCTCTCTTTCTCTTAAAGATCCACTTGCATCCAATGGGTTTTACCCCTTCGGGTAGATCTACAAGTTGCTAGACTGAGTTAGAGTGCATAGACTCCATCTCGAGTTTCATAGCTGCTTGCCATTCTTCCTTATCAGAATCATCCATCGCATCCTTAAAGGTCGATGGATCCTCCTTACCGCCATCATCAGCGGTGGCGATTTGGGCTTCCTCGTATAGCGGTTGGGTAACGTGCTTACCCTCCCACTGACAGAGGTACTGGAGTCCGATTAGGAGGCTGTGGTCTTTTCTCTCGAGTGGTCCGACAACTCTTGTCGATTGTGGTCCGATCTCATCGGAAAGTAACTCTTCTAACACTATCTTACTTACGGGCTTAAAATCTATCATATAGTCATGCCCGTAAATGTGGCATTTGTCGATACAAACACCTTTTGATCTTGAGGACTATAAAAGAAACCTCCCTTTGTCCCATCGGGATATCCTACAAACATACATACTTGACTTGGGTTCCAACTTCCCGGTCTTTCCTTCAAAGACGTGTGTTTGGACACCCCCATATCGCACGTGTCTCAAACTAGGTTTTCGATCGCACCACAACTCTAAGGGTGTTGTAGGTACAGACTTAGATGGTACTTTATTCAGAATGTAGGCGGTTGTTTTAGGGCATAACCCCAAAAAGAAGTAGGCGGTGAAGAATAACTCAACATTGATCTTATCATGTCGAGCAAAGTCCGATTTCTCCTTTCGGCCACACCATTTTTTGCGTGGTGTACCGGTGCGATCAATTGGGATACCACACCTTCTTCAATCAAGAAATCCCGAACTCTTGGTCCGGTATTCACCCCTCGATCCGATCAAGTGTCTTGATTGGTTTACCTAATTGTTTTTCAACCGCTCGGAATTCTCTAAACTTTCCAAAAGTTTGATTTACATTGCATCGGTAAACATAACCATATCTCGAATAGTCGTCAATAAAAGTGACGTAATATTCGTAACCTCCTCTAGCTTGGACGTTTAACGGTCCACATACATCCGAATGTATCAACCGAAGGGGTTCTGTAGCTCTTTCTCCTTTCGTCGTGAAAGGCCTCTTGGTCATTTACCTTCCAAGCAGGATTCACAGATCGAAGCTCACCAACTTTTAGTTCGCATAAAGGACCATCCTTTACCGGTCATTCAATCCTTTTTAGGTTAATATGACCAAGCCTAAGATGCCACAGATATGTATTGTTATCGTGAGAAATCTTTTGCTTTTTATTCTTAGGTTCGGCAACTCTGAACATTTCAGTATTAAGCAGTGAGTTAGGTATTGGTTTTATACAATATAAACCATCATCCAGACGTCCAAAACAAATATTTAAACCATTTCGAGAAATATGAACAAATTCATTATCAAAATAAACTTTAAATAATTGTTCAAATAATTTGGCCACAGAAATCAAATTTCTGCAAATGTCTAGAATAAAATAAACATTGTTCAAAACTAAAAATTTATTTTCCCTAAAACGAAGTCTAACTTCTCCCCACCGCTTTTTGCCGAAACTCTTGCGCCATTGCCTACTTTCATCGTGTAGTCCCCATCGGCTAACTCGATTAGTGTAAGAACTAAGACTTTGCAAAGAAAAACAAACATGATTAGTTGCTCCCGAATCAATTATCCAGTGAGGTATCCCCGTCTACTAAACATGTTTCAAGAACTAGTAAACTGATTTACCTTGTTTTTTTTTTTTTTTCATTCTTTTCCGGGTTCCGGTTTTTCCTTTTGTTTTTACCGGAACATCCCGCAACTACAACATTTGCTTCTCCTCCCCTTCTTTTGTTGGTGGATTCAAAGTTTTGCAGGTCATTCATGAGTTCAGTGAGATTGCACTTCTTTTTGTTCATAACAAAGTTGTTCACGAACTCATGAAAGTCAGGGGATAGGCTTTCCAGGATGATGCCAACTTGGGTGGCTTCATCGATTCTGGCACCATTGAGCTCCGCATCGTGGAGGTGATCAATCATGTTCAAAACATGTGCCTTGACTGAAGAACCTTTCTTCATCTTATCGTTCATGAAAGCCCTTACGGCATCCAAACGAGCCTTTTCAGAAGGAGCGCCGAACATGGCTTCTAGAGACTCCATTATCTCATAAGCAGTCTCCATCTCCTCATGCTTCTTGCGAAGCACATCGCTCATGCTGGCCAGCATAAAGCACTTTGCTTTATTGTTGGCCTTGATCCAGCGATCAAAAGGCTCCCTTGCGGTTTTGGATGCATTAGCGGCGGGTTGAGGAGGACATTCCTCCGCTAGGACAAACTTATAGTCTTCGCGGACCAATAGTATGTTCATGTTACTTTTCCACTTAGCATAATTATCACTATCTAATTTTTTTCACCGCTAGTAGTGTGATTATGGGATTCGACATATTCTTTGGGAATAAATAGAATATTCATCTAATCAATTTATGTGCATGAATATCAAGGCATGTTAATTTTGGCACAATTAAATATAATGCATGATGCACATGAAAAATACATAAATCATGTTTTAATTTTAGGTGCCAACGATAATCCAATTTTCCACATATAAAGTGTACCTTTGGGTAGTCAAGTTATATGCCAATTAGACCGAGACTCTTCTCAGTTAATAAATATAGTCAAAATATCTCACATTTTCATATTTATTAACTACCGTTATTTTCAGTCAAAATATAACCAACAAATTTGATTATATTTTATGAGTGTAACCCACCGTTTCAGATCCCATAGACTTAACTCCGGATTGCTACCTTTGGGTAGTCAATTCGGAAATACATCCTGAAATCTTATCTCTAGGAAGCCAACCTTGTTATTGATCCGACAAGGACACTCTCCTTTAGGAGGGCGATTCAATGTCGCCGCAAAGCCCCTTTTTCTCGGATCTCACGGTGTTGCGCTAACGGCGGAGACTAGTGGGTCGTATTGTCATACAACCCTCTCCCACTCATTATTTTGCAAACATGTATTTTGTTTGAAAAGCATCTCATGATTTTCAAATCGAAAAATAAACAATTTATTTTTTCGGATATGTGAAAATTCAAAATTTAACTCTTAAATTTAATTTCACATGTAACATTATTTTGCAAATCAATTTTGCAACTTAAATCAATTTAATCATATTAAATCGATTTTCAAGATAGTTCTTATTTTTTATTTTATTTTTCTAAAACACTTTTATAATAAATAAAATAAATAATAACAATAATGTATGTATGTATGCATGGCATGTTATAAAAACATATGAGTAGGCACATTATATCTACATGGCATGTTATATGCATGGACATATATAATATATAATTATCAACATAAAATATAAATATATGCAATCAACTATTGAGATGGATTTGACCGGGTCCCATGGAAAAATAAATTACAACTCAATCGAATCGAATAAATAAATAATTACAATAATTATATTCTTCCGTTACATCAACGGGTCTTTGATTCTTGAATTCTTTATTCTTCGGCTTCATTCTTTGTCTCTGGGTTCGATTTCACTTTCCTTGGGATACGGAACTTTTCCGGGCTCGTCGGCACGCTTTACGAGGGTTTCAGAAACCTTCGGGCCCGTTCGGGATCAAATCCCGAACTTGGGCCGCCAGCCCGCGTTAGGCCGGCAGGCCTGGGCGGCGGCCGGACGCACTGGGCCGCGGCCGGGCGCTGGGCGGCGTCTGGCGGCGCGCTGGGCCGCGTCTGGCCGCGCTGGGCGCAGCGTTTCTGGAAGAGCGGTTTTTACGGGCTTCTTTGAAGGCTTCAAACATGATCTTCAAGGCCTCCTTCTTGATTCAAAATCAAAACCCTAATTCTACCCAAATCCTAGAATTACAATAAGTCTAATCCCGAATTAAATTACAAATAATTTATTAACGAATGAATATAACCGATCCATGGAACCATATAATTAACGACCAAATCCATCATCCATACATTCATCATCATGAATAAAAATAAACAACCATAAATGCAAGTGCCTACTCATGACATACATACATATTTAAATATCACATATTTAATATTGATTATGATTATCAAATAATCGAAGCAAAAATTAATATCGTCTATAGACCGCTCTGATACCAATTGTTGGTTGCCGAATCGAATTCGGCGGCGGAAACGCAGCGGAATAGCGGATCGTGTATAACAAAAATTTTCATAAAATTTTGAGACACTATAGATTATATTAATTTATGCACCAATAAATTAATCTCATTAATTTATAAGATTCAAGGATCAACCGAAAAATACCTTGTAGCCGACTCGGATGATATCTTGATTTTCTTTGACCACGAACAGTCCTAGCTCCAAGCTTTATGTTTAGAACACCAAAGTCTTCCACGTCAATTCCTTGATTCCACGTAGACGTGTGTGTGGGCACACGTGAGACAAAACGGTTTCTTAAACACTCGAATTTCCACAAACACCAACGCATGCACGATGTGGATTTTTTGGAGAAAAATATTTTTCACTCTTTTTCCCTATATGAGAATTTCGGCCACACTAGAAAGCTAGGGCTGAAAAGTGTTTCAAAATTGTCTCACAATTTTTCATTTATCTCATATTTAAAGAGAAGAAGTCAAACTTCAAAATAGGATCAAATCCTTATCTCCAATTTTGAATTTGGAACAAAAAATCCCTTCCCCTTATCCTCTTAATGGCCGGCCACCCTAGGGTTTTATCCCTTTGTGTGTGGCACCTAAATAAGATAAGGAAGGAAGATATTTTATCCATTATCCAAGAGTCAATTTTAATTGATTCAAATTTGAATTTAAGTCAAACTTAAATTAATTTGAATTCTAAATTGAACAACTTATCAAATAAGTTTAAATGGATAAATCTAGATATGTTCAAATTCAAATTTAAATAATCTCATTATTTAAAAAATAATTAATTCACAATTAATTATTCTTGAGTATTTAATTTTAGAATTCGTAATTCTAAAATTCCCATTTTTTGCCCTTTGTGTCGGTAGTAGAATTACAAGGACGACGCTGGGACTAATGGACCTATAATTACGAGCTCCAATAAAATTAATAATTAATTAAACTCTTCACCAATAGTTACTCCACTATAAACTTGGAATTGCACTCTCGGAATTATAGACATTAATTACTTCTAAACTGTGAAGTGTCCATTTGATATAGTCATTGCATATAGATCGATCCTCCATAAATAATTCATAATTAGAGTCAGGTAGAATCCGTTAACCTCTCTAATTACATCTTTATCCTTGAGTACCATTGATTCTCTAATGGATAGTGATTCATAAAACACATTCATGAACCAAAGCACTCTTACTAATCCAAGTACCGAATCAACACTCAAGAGAATTATTTATCTGCTTCTCTCTCAAGAAGGAATGGATTCCATCTCGTATAATAACATTCCCAGCTACCTATTTCATTATGTCTCCAAAATACAAGGAATAAGATTCAGGGTCTCGGAATTTGTACCGAGTAAATCAAAAGACATAAATCCATAAATAGGAGTTTGTTAAGAACTCAGGATTAAGATCATTCTATATATGACCATCGATAGACTCAATTAGAATTTCTATGCTTAACGGAAATTATTAGAAATTCATATTGTGTTTCAAGGTCCATGTTCCACATAATCTCATTATCGAAATACACTCATTCAATATCTCGCCATATTAATAAAGTCGGATAACACCGTTCCATTCTAAATGGGAACGACATGTATTAATAATGTTGTAATTAAAGATTATGAACTTTAATTAAATTCATTGTGAACAGTTACTTTTGATTATTATCCTTAAACATTATCCTCTTGTATATAACACTTATATACAATGTTTAAGGTTACATAAATAATCAAGGAATTTTATTTGATATTCATAAAATATTCATAAATATATGCACATAAAATGATGAATAATCTATTTTATTAAATAAATAATAAATATCCTTTTACATCTCATGCTTTCAGGGACACTATTCCCAACAAAAAGTTCCTTGCTTCTGTCGTTTCTTCTTTTCAGCTTTATGTTTTAGGTGTTTTGGGTCTTGTTGTTTTCTTCTTCTTTGCACTGATATGGTTTTTCGTTTCTTCATTTTTCTTCTCTTCGATCTGTTTCGACAATTTTTTTTTAATTTTTCTACTGTTTGTTCTCTTATGATCTTTTTAAGTGTTTTGGTTTTTTTTTTCTTTTATAGTTTTTCATTTCTTCATTTTTTTGTTCTCGATTTGTTTCGACATAAATTTTTTTCCTTCTCTACCATTTGTTGTTCTCTTCTCATTTTTTTGGGTGTTTTCGGTTTTGTTGATTTCGTCGTTTCTGCACTAATATGGTTTATATTTTTTTCCAATCTATTTCAAATTTTTTTATCCTTTTACCGCATCATCTTTTCGTCTTGATGTTTTATGATTTTTTGGGTGTGACACCCCTTATATACCATCTCCTTCAAAGCTTTAGTTCCTTGCTAACAATCCTAAAGACGTGCCACAATCACTAACCTTCACCTGTCACTTATGTGAAAATTATGGTGTTTCAAATTTTTTTTTTTTTGTTTAAACAAAATTTCGTTAATACACCATTCCTATCAAGTTTCCTAGCCACAATTAAAATTATACAGTCATCAAGGGTTTATGAGTTTAACTCCAAAATATATGTGTTTACAAACCCAAAATAATCTATGTGCAACTTCGTTGGTCCAACCATATGTACAGCAATCAACGAAGCCAGCTCCCCTGCTTACTGTTCTGCTTTGTTCTTACCTTTACTTACAACACAGAGCAAACTTTAATGAGCTACAAGCTCAGCAAGTAGAGCTACAATCACACAATCTTATTTTAACATACTCACACATTGCAACATCATAGGTAACTTATGCCAATCAATTCGTACACTTTATGCACGTGCATTATATATCACTAGGGCCCTCCCGGTACTCCTGTCGGCTTTTTCACAATCTGGCCACATGCCAATATCTCAAATCACAATATCAGGTTCCCTGTCATCACCCACCTGGTTCGAGGGAACGGCCAGCACATTCAAAATCACAATTTCTCAATATCACAATATAGTCTCTGTCATCACCCACTTGGTTTGAGAGACTTGCATGACTCAATCACAATTTCATCAATCATCATATCACAAAAGAAGTCCTTTAAGGACTTGGCAGTACCGGCCTAACATGCATGCTATTATGTGCTCAATTACAAGTAATCTTCACAATCATACACATTGACAATGTCATAAAAATTCATATAATGGCATACTAGACATTCCATAGAAAATGTATCAAACAAAGTTTTTAAGTGCTGCAGAGAAGTCAAACTCCACTTACCTGAGTTGCTTAGCAAAATCTGAGTTTAACCCTCTTCGTTTCCCTTGTTCGTTTTCCTTTCCACTATTCAAAATAGACAAATTGGTCACCGTCATTAGAGCTCAATAGGTCAGCCATAAATCAATTTCTAACTCATAATCACTTTCCCTTGAAATTGGAATTTCACTGATTCATCCATCTTTCGAAGAAAATTCATAAGATATTCTTTTGTCTTTAAGGCGGCGTTTGGTATGGGGTAATCATAAGGGTGGGAATGAGAATCTTTCATATTCCCACGTTTGGTACAATTATTAGACTTTTTTAAAACCCGGGAAAGTGAAACCCATGGGTTTCACATTACCCCATTTTGGGGTAATCCTAATCCCACCCAATAGGGTGTTATTCAAATTCCCGGGAATCTCAAAATCATGGGAATCTAATAATAATAATAATAATAATAATAATTATTATTATTATTATTATTATTATTATTATAATATTAATATTAATATTAATATTAATAATTATTATTATATTAATTATATTAATTATTATAATTATAATAATAATTATTATAATTATTATTATAATATTAATTATTATAATTATAATATTAATAATAATTATTATTATTATAATATTAATAATAATTATTATTATTATAATATTAATAATAATAATAATAATTAATATTAATAATAATTATTATTATAATTATAATTATAATATATAATAATAATAATAATAATTATTATTATTATTACTAATATTATTATTATTTTTATTATAATTAATATTAATAATAATTATTATTATTATTATAATAATAATAATTATTATTATTATTATTATTATTATTATTATAAATATAATAATAATAATTATTATTATTATTATTATAATTAATATTATTATAATTATAATAATTAATATTATAATAATTATAATTATAATTATTATTATTATTATAGTAATAATAATTATTATTATTATAATAATTATAATTATAATTATAATTATAATAATTATTATAATAGTAGTAATTATAATAATAATAATTATTATTATTATTAATATTATAATTATAATAATATTATTAATAATTATAATTATAATTATCATTATTATTATTATTATAAAAATTATTATTATTATTATTATTATTATTATTATTCATTTAAAAAAATATTTTTTAATTCACAACATTCCCATGCACAACCAAACAGAGTAATGTAATATTCCTAGGAATTTGAGAAAGATTCTTGTATAGAACCAAACACAATAATGTATTATTCCTAGGAATCATATTACCCTCCATCACTTTCCTGGGAATATGATTCCTTATGGTTACCCCATACCAAACGCCCCCTAAAAATTCCAAAATTAACTTTAAAACAAAATAGACATGTATATCTTTTCAACGAACTATCATATGTCTCAATCTGACATCTCTAAGTACCTAAAAAACAGCTTCCATGAAATCACAATTATATTTTTTTTTTCTGTTTTTGACAGTTTTTAGAAAGTTTCTATATGAAACTTCCTATGCGCACAACTTGAGCTACAAAACTCCAAATGAGGTGATTTCAATTCTCACACGTCACTAATAAGATGTTCTCAATGGTGGCAAAGGTAGTTTAAGTGCATCACTCTTATTTCAAAAAGTAGGTACATCAGTTCTTTGTTTTATTAATTTCTGGAATGGACACTTTTACGATTGCTACAAGGATATTCACAAAGTATTCTATGTAGCCTAAAAAATTACAAAACTAGAACCCAAACGAAGTAGACATCCAGGGCTTTCCAAAGAGGTATCACAAGCTTAGTTTTGGGTCCGTTTAAGTCTCCAAAAATATGATAAACCAGACCGAATTTTACTGGTTTTTCTGCAGAAAACCAGCCACTAAGCCCAACTTCAAAAATGTACATCTTAGACTACGGTTTTCCGTTTAAGGTGATTCCAGCAGTTAAATGAAGCTTACAATGTCTAGTTACCAATTATGTAAACCTTCTTTGGAAATTCCTCACCTAATACTCCCAGAATCCAAAAGATTAGATTATGTCCAGTAAGTACATTTGACAATTTTTTTTTTTTTTTTTTTATATATATTCAAAAGTTTACAACTTAAACTACAAAGCTCCTTTTGGGGTGATTCAAGTTTCCATTTAAAGTATGAAAAGTCTATTCCTCAAATATATAAATCATCCTCCAAGATTCATTTACACAAAACTCAAAATTTGATCAAATAGGGACTACTCAAAATTATAAACAAAGTATACCAAATCATGGGTTATAAACAAAAATCCTCAAGTAATTCAACACACTTCTTCATAAACCAAGTTCAAAGCCCTTTATCCTGAATGAAACTTAATTCTTGACACTCAATCCTCTAAATTCAGGAATTTTACCAAATCAAAGAGAATTCATGACTTCAAGAGGTGCTTCACAATTTCCTTTGATCAATAAACAAACCTAGACAATAAATCACAAAACTTTAAATCCGAAAATTGAAGGAGAAGAAGAAAACTTCTACCTTGAATCCTTGCTCAAACCACCTCTTCACTCCAAACTTCTACACAATCATTCTCCCAAAACCGGATTGCCCTAAAAATTTTGAAGATAGCCCTTTGTTTTTTAACCAAACCAAAGCTTTTTTTTTCTTCTTTTTTTTTTCTGGAAGGGAGATTGAGGGAGAGAGAGAGTCAGGAGGAGGATGAGGAAGAGAGATTGAATAACGTGAAGTGGAGTTGAGGTTGAGAGAGAGGTTGAGAAGGGAGATGAGTGGCATGGCTGAAGTTCCAGCCATGACACGTGAAAGGGCAGTTGGCCCTCTTTCTTTTTTTTTCTTAATATTGCAATGTGGTCCCCAACTACGAAAATTCTTTCAATCATGCCCCCCCTAAAGCCTTGCAATTTGATCCTTAAACTCTTTTATCATTTCTCTTACAATTCCTTCATACAAAATTATCACAAAAGTTTAAGTTTGAAAATTGGATGTTACATTGGGATATATTGTTCTGTTCTGAAAACAAATTTTTTTTTATTTACCTGCTTTTCCTTTGCATGTTTCTCTTGCAAAGGCATTTGCAAAAGTTTTTCTTCGCATGTTTTTTTCGATCTATTTCAAAATTTTAGCAATGTCTATTTTTCTTTATTTTTGTTTTCATTTTTTTGTCTTTTCTCAATGCGGGCGGTTAGCTTAATTAGTTTTTCTTCATTTTGATTTTTGTAGGACTCTTACTATCTCACCGTGTGAATTTTGTGGTTTTACACGTGTTTTTGGTCATTATACAATTTTGTGTAACAGAGAATTGATATGTGATTGTCCGTTGCCTTTTGGTTCCATTTTGCGGTGGTTTTGCTTCTTCAGGACATCTACCATTCAGTAATCATATTTTTGATATATTTGTTTCTGCAGGAATTTTTATCGGAGATTGAACAAAAATGTGATGCCGTTGTGCATATATAATATGTTCTTTTTTATTGCTATAATTTCTTACTTTCTTATGGATATTCAGTTCATGCCTATGCTATTATGCGTTTATTTTTTTTTTTTTGTTTTGCTGTTTCGTGTTTTAGTTATCGAAAATATTGTTATTTATGTAGAAGTTAGGATCATATTTTACTTTCTTTGTTGCTTTTTCAACAAGTTTTTGCTCCTTTTAAAATTTTAATCGTTTTTAGTGGTGATGATGTTATTTTTTTTTTTTGTTGTAAACATGTGTTGGGTGATTGTTATAATAGAATTGGCTGTCATTGATGTTGCTCTAATTATTTTCGATTTATGCCAATATGTTTTAATCTGTTTTTCGTGTTAGTTTTAATGTCCTTTGTTAAGTGAGGGTTTTTCGATTTGTTTGTGCCCTTTTGTGATGCTTATTTTTTAAAATTTTGTCTGACCTCCATTTAATCACTTTGATTTTTATGTACTGTCATTGTATCGTACTGTGTTTAGTTTCTTACTCCTTTTTTGTTCTTAAATATGTTGTTTTTGTCGTTTCAGTGCATATTGTGGTTCTAAACTATAATAATTTTTTCCAATTACGGCATAAATTCCTTAATAATATAGCTGGCAGCCATGTACATTCTTAGGACATGTTTTAGTTACCTATGGTATATGTTGTTGATAATAAAAGATTATTACCTGAACTAAATTTTTTATATATTATTTTCTGCTTTTTTTATTCTTTCCTAATTTCCTTATGTTTTCTACTTAATTAATAGTGCAATATATATGAAGGGTTTCTTTTTTTATATATATAGATTTAATCTATGTGTGTGATATGTTAGGGGAACTAAATGTATTCTAAAAATTGTTTGATCTTTGTTCTTCTTTAGAATGTAGTACTTATATACTATATTCATTATATGATAATAAAATATTTTTGTACTGTGCTTATTTAGAATAGATTTGGTGTTTTGTTATCTCGATCATTTACTACTATGCTTGAATATCAGTTGCTTGCTGCTTTCTCTTCCTATCATCGCATTATTTCTCTCTATATTATAATTTGATTGCCCGACATTTCAAGTTTAAACAGTGTTTCAGGTATTATTAAAGGCTTATATCGTTAACATTTCAATATTTGTACTGATGTTAGGTATCCATGTATGCTGAACTTCATATTTTCTGTTGTTTAGAGTAGATATATTTGTATATTTGGGCAATAATGAAATGTGCTGTGTTTATTTTCTAATATATGTTCATAAATGCTTTAATTGTGTTGTTAGTAAATGTTATTACTATATGTTGATTATAATAATTTTCATATGTTGTTAATAAGTATTAGTAAAATATGTGCTATGTCTGTCTTCTTTTTTTTTTTTTCTTCTTTTCTTTTTTTTTTTTTGCTCTCGCTTTCGTTAGTATTTTTTTTTTTCAGACATTACATCTGTTTTTATTGCTTTTTTTGCTATATACATATATGCATGTATGTTTGTTTCATAAACTTTATTAACAATATCTACATATAAACTTTATTAACAATATCTACTCATAAACTTTAATACATATATACATATATGCCTTTTTTAGCTATTTATTTCTTTCAACATTTATATATACATATAATACTTATCTTCTTTATGAATTGGATTTTACCTTCTTATTTAAAGAAAATTTTTCTATTTTACTTTGTCTTTTACTATAGCAATGATGATGATAAGCAATTTAAATATTTTGAAGTTTACATAGGTTGTCCAAGAGTTACTGTTAAAACTTTTTCGGTTTTTTCTCTCCCTTTCGGCTATGTTCTTTTTACCAATATTTTTTTTTTCATTTCTTTTTCATAGTCTTCATTATTTTCTACTTGGTAATGTTTGGCCATTAAAAACGTATTTATACGTATGTTACTTTTATCTTAGAGTTAATACTATTTTAGCCTTCACTATTATATTTATTTTTACTCCTGTTCTTTCTTTTTATTAGTCATTTATGAAATCTGGGATTGAGATTAGATATCTCATTATCTTTGTTGCTCTGGTTTGCCTCCTTCCTTCTTTTTCTTTTGTGCACGAATATTTTATTTCATTCTTTCTCTAACACTAATTTTACATCTGCTATTGAGAGACTTTAATTTATTTTTTATATTTTGTTACTAATTGTTTCTCGTAATATCTGTCTAAATTATGTATTTTGCTCTATTTCTGCTCTAAGTTTTTTTTTTTTAAACATTGAGGGCCCCAAATGAGCACAATAATTTTCAAAATATTTGATGACATCCACGTTTCAGCATTGCCAACAAAATAATCAACTGTAGTATCACAAGATCCATAGAAGTAAATCAAATTTACTATTCTATATCATTTATATATAGCAACCATTTATATTATTTTAAATAAAATTTTAAACCATTTTTTCCGTTTCTGCCCGCAACCAATACCATCACCACAGATATTAATAGCAACCACATTTGATCCACAAACTCTTACGCCCATGAAATCAAGCACACGGTAAAACATATGAGAAACATATGTAGATAATGATAAATTAGTTTTAATGATAAACTTCATATGTATACATACATATACACATATAAATAACTAATAATCAGAAATATATATTTTTTAGATAATGATAAACTTCAATTAAAAAGAAAAATTGACACTGTCCACCGGACTAGAATTGTTATATTTGAGAAAGCTTTGCTTTTTGAATTGTTATTTTTGAGATATCATTCATAACCAAGAAAATAAGTTTAAATGAAAATTCAATGCACTGGGTGAATCCTTTTTCTCTGTATACGATCACTTAATAAGAGCCATGCTTTTGGTACTTGTGTGACGTACACGACCATTCTCTGAGAACGTATACCTTGATAAACAAAAACAATTTTTGAATAGAGCATACCTAGTCCGAGATGTTTAAACTGCCGCGCATGCCGCTATGTAAAGTGACATTAATCTAAACCTCTTGTTATCATCTCTTGATATGATATGCACTGTGCACTTAAGACTAGCAATGAAAACGGTCTCTTCTGTTTTTGCAATTGCATTAGTGTACTTAAATTGCTATTTTTGTTTTTTTTTTTTGTTTTTTGTCTTTTTTAAAATATATCTCTTAAACAGAAAGAAAACATGACTAATGATATTAAACAACAATACTATATATATATATATATATATATATATATAAATGTTTATAAAAATTGCAAATCTATTATATGACGTATTCTGCAGTAAAGCGCGGAATACAGCATTGTTTAATCCTATCAAATCGTTATTACATTAATTTCAAAAATTTAAGGTATTTTCCAATTTTCAGTTGACATATTTAATCCTATAAAATTGTAGTTTCCTTTTGCAATTATTGATTGTGTGTATTAATATAGAAAATATACCAACACGGTACTAGGGTTTTTTTTTTTTTTTTTTTTTTTTTTTGAGTAAGTCAAAATAATGTAATTAGCGCCTGAAACCAACAAGTAAAAGCACGTTTTTATGGGTTTTTTGTCGACTTGAATGTACAATTGTATTATACATACATGGTTATATATATATTTGTGCAAACAAATAGGTTTTTCTCTGTCTATTGAGAGTTTGCTTCCCAAAAAAAAAAAAAAAAATCAGAGAGAGAAAGAATCCGAGTCGTACAAAAGAAGAAAATCATTAATAAAGTCTCAATTTCACTCATTATTCCCTCTCGGTTAAAACTTGTGGGTTTCTCAATGACAGGTAATTCATTGTCTAAGAATTCTCTTTTACAGATATATATAAATATATGCGTGTTTTTTTTTTATCAATTAACAGTTTTTCTTGTTTTAATTAAAAATTCATAGTATATATGTATTGTCATTTCTACGTATTTATAAGCTGAATTTACTTACATACATGAATTTTTTTTTCTTTTTGTTTTCCTTTTTTTTTCTTTTTAAATAACTGTTGGAATATCATTCTTAGATTAGTGCTAAAACTTTTTCTTCTCAATTTCTATAGATTTCAATATTGTTTATGTTCTAGCTTTGGCAGTAATAAAAAATAAAACCAGGACCCCAAAAAGTCAAAGTAAAACCACAACTATTACAAAAAAAAAAAAAAAAAAAAAAAACAAAAAAACCAAAAAAAAGAAAAAAAAAAAAAAAAAAAAAAAAAACAAAGAAAGACCCCAAGTGCCACTGTCAGGCTTTGGGTTATGGACGATCAAAAATAGATTCCAAACCTCGAGAGACACCCCAACCGATAATGCAATGGACCTGACTTTCTCTTTAATAAATTTTTTAAATCCGTAATTAATTTTTTTGAAACTGCAAAAAAATTTAAGTTTAGGAGCTATTTGGAAAAAAAGAATCAAGGAATGCGGATTAATAACACCAAAAACTCCATTTTTCTTTTGGCTATATTCGCATCACACAAAAACGTATAATCATCATGGGTGAATTATCTTTTCATTAGTTTCTAATTTGCAGTGGATATATTTTTCTGTTGCACCTTATTGTAGAAAATATATAAGCAGGACTTTAGGGATTTATTTATTTTTTTTCCTGTAAGTGAACACAATATTAATAATTAATTGCTGTAACAAAAAAGTAAAAGCTATAAGGTAGTACTTTTTATGGGTTTTTTGTGAACTTGAATGTACAGTTGTATTATACATACATGTGTATATAGATTTGTGCAAACAAATAGGTTTTTCTCAGTCTACTAGAATAGGAGAGTTTGCTTTCCAAAAAAAAAAAAAAAGAAAAATCAGAGAGAGAGAAAGAATCCAAGAGTCATACAAAACAAGAAAATCATTAACAAAGTCATTATTATTTTGGTTTCTCAATGGCTGTCGATACGTCTTCTAAGAATCCTCTCTTACAGGTATATATAGTATATGCATGTTGTTATATATTAACAGTTTTTCTTGTTTTATTTAAAAAACTTATAGTACATATGTATTGTCGTTTCTACGTAGTTTTAAGGAGAATTTAATTTTGTGCATGCATTTGTTCTTTCTGTTTTTGGTTTGAAATGTTATTCTTAATTTAGTGCAAAAACTTCATCTTCTTAATTTCTGTAGTTTTCAATATTGTTCATGTTCTAGCTTTGTCAGTAATAAAAAAATGAAACCAGGACCCCAAAAATTCAAAGTAAAAAAACCACAACTATTAGCAAAAAAAAAAAAAAAAAAAATTACAAAAAAAAAAAAAAAGAAAAAAAAAAAAAAAAAAACAAAGAAAGACCCCAAGTGCCACTGTTAGGGCTTTGGGTTATGGACGATCAAAAGTAGATTCCCAACCCCGAAAGACACCACCAATGATAATGCAATGGACCAGTCTTTATTTCAATAAATTTCTTAAATCCATAAGTAATTTTATTGTGAAGGACCAAAGTGCCAAAAAATTTAAGTTTAGGAACTCTTTGGTAAAAAAGAATCAAGGAATGAGGAATAATAACACCAGAAACTCCCTTTTTCTTTTGGCTATATTCGTAAAAACATATAATCTTGGATGAAATATCTTTTTGTTAGGTGACTGTATCATAACTTTACGATAGTTTCTAATTTGCAGTGGATATATTTTTCCATCGCACTTTATTAGCACGATATTAGGGATTTTTTTTTTTTTTTTTTTTTTTTTCTGTAAGTCAACAAATATTAGTAATTAATTGCAGTATCTTTTCATGGGCTTATATGTACGGTAGTATTACACACATGTGTATACATACACACACACACACATATATATATATATATATATATTTTGTAGCTAATGATAAACTTCAATTAAAAAGAAACATTAACACTGTCCACCAGACTAGAATTGTTATATTTGAGAAAGCTTTGCGTTTCGAATTTTTATTTTTGAGATATCATGCATAACCAAGAAAAGAAGTTTAAATGAAAATTCAATGCACTGGGTGAATCCTTTTTCTCTGTATATGATCACTTAATAAGAGCCATGCTTTCTGTACTTGTGTGACGTACACGACCATTCTCTGAGAAAGTATACCTTGATAAACAAAAACAATTTTTGAAAAGAGCATACCTAGTCTGAGATGTTTGAACTGCCACGTAAGCCGCCATGTAAAGTGACATTAATCTAAGCCTCTTATTATTATCTCTTGATATGATATGCACTGTGCACTTAAGACTAGCAATGAAAGCGGCCTCTTCTGTTATTGCATTTGCATTAGTGTACTTAAATTGCTATTTTTTTTTTTTTTTTTTTTTTTTAAATTGATCTGTTAAAGAGAAAGAAAACATATACCAAAAATATGAAACGGACGACCTAAACGACACTGAATTACCATCAAATATTAGATGATCGTTCAAGATTGTTCTTGGCAAAGTAGGTAGGCGACTTACATTAAGCTATAGTCGCACGCTAAACATACTAGGTTGTTCTCTCTAAATGATGGTCGTGCGGATCTGACAACGAACACTAGTCGCTAAATTAATTATTTATTTTTGTTAATTCAGATTCCAAAAGCAGTTCACACATCAGATTAGTTACGTGAACTACCCCTACGTATAGTGGAAGATTTTCCAGGTAAAATTACCATTCGGTCACAATTAAATGTCATAGAAAATATTCAGAATTGGCTAATAGAGAGTGAACAAGTTTGGTTTCGAAGGTACCCTCAATTAGGTCGCTTAATAGACTTGCCAACTAAAGGGCAATTTTCTAGAGCATTGATGCATCATTTTTTTGTTGAGGCGAGTGCAATATCAAAAGGAGCATGAGTACAAAGTTCAAACCCACTAAACGGGGGCTGAAAAAAGAAGGATTACGTCGGAGGAACCGTGCAAACAAGGACGAGGGCGAAAACTCAAACGCCTACATAAGTACATCAAATTAAAACATCAAACATAATTTTCAAACATCAATATTAATATTTTATTAACATCTAGAGAAACATATAAACACAATAATAAGTATAATGCCTAAAAAAATATTTTAAGTTCTAAGTATAATCTAAGTCATGAATATAATATAGTCATCTAATTCTAAATTCTACTCATTTAGTTTCAAGTATAATGTTTAAGAAATAATTTTATATTAATGCTTAAAAACTTTTGTGTATATATATACACACCGGGGGCAGCGGAATGGCTGGGGGGCAAGGGACCGGGAGGTGGGACCAGGGCGGCGGGAGCAGTGGCAAATCACGGGCGGGCGGAGGGAGGGAGGGGCGGCGGGCGGGCGGCGGGCGACGGGTTGTGACGGGAAAGGGAAAGAAGAGAGAGAGGGAAGGGAAGAGAGAGAACACGAAAGAGTGACAAGGGAAAGAGGGAAGGGGAGGTCGGGCCGGGCGGTAGGGGGAGGAGGCAAGGGGGGAAGGAAAGGTGAAGAAGAGAGAGAGAGAAGAAGGAAGAGAGAGAGAAAGAAGGGAAGAGAGAGAGGGAGAAGGGAAGAGAGAGGGAAGAAAGAGAAGAATGGCCGGAGCGCGGTGGCGGGCGACGGTGACGGAAGAGGAGGCGGCGAGGGATAGGAGAGAGAGAGATTTCGGTTTTTTTTTTGTTGCAGAGAGATCGGGAGAAATGGAGAAGAAGGAGGGGCGGATATAATTAGGTCACTTATTTGCGACGACAAAGTCGTCGCAAATACATTTAAAATGTCGTCGCAAATAAGAACTATTTGCGACGACAATGTCGTCGCAAAAAACTAGATCGTCGTCGCAAATAATTTTTTTTCCTGCCCATTCTCGCTCGTCAAATAGAGTATTTGCGACGACAATAAAAAATGTTGTCGCAAATAATTATTTTTCCCGCCCATTCCCCCTCGTCTAATAGAGTATTTTCGACAACAACAAAAAAATGTCATCGCAAATAATTTTCCATTATTTGCGGCGACACGTCGTCGCAAATAACTAGGATTGTCGTCGCTAAAACGTTTGATAATTCGCGCGAAAAATCCGCGTCATGGAAATTTGCGCGGCAATATTATTTGCGACGACAAAAAAATTATTAGCGACGACGTTGCAATTTTTTTCAACGGGAGTTATTTGCGATGACAAATGTCGTCGCAAAAAATGTCATCGCAAATGTATATTTTTGTTGTAGTGTGCCTTGATAACCGGCTTGTACACGAGCGGTGGTCCATCTCAAGAAGAAATTAAATCTCATGAGCTCCAAGAAATACTAATGGAACATGTACTAACTTGGTGCAAATGGTGTCACTGTCGATGATGTTGCTAAGAAACTTGAAGAGTTGAGCATAAAAAAGGACAAATCCAAGGATAGAGTGCGACTAACATTTGTATACATGATAGCTGGGTTCTTGATGGCTGGAGACCCGAGGAAGAAGATTAATTCATCTTGGCTTAAGTATGCCGTTGATCTCAATTTCTTTGATTAATATCCTTCGGGAATTGAGTGTTATGATTTAACACTCACGAGCCTGAAGAAGATAAACCCCACAGGAAAATGGGAGAAAAGGTGTCTTGAATTGTTATTTAATTTTCTGCTTGAACTATGGATCTTTGGCATTTTGTAATTGTGTGTTTGATTTTGAGCATGGATAGCTAAACTCCTCACGTTAGGGGGTTGGTTTGATCTAATTTAATGAAAGTTGTATTTAAAAAATCTGTTTGCTTATTGAATGTTTTATACTCTAATCTTTTGTGTCTCTTGTGCTTAATTACTAATTTAATTACCCATTAGATTAGAGACCTTAGATGTATGAAATTAGGCTCGGGAGAGTTAATTACATACATTGAGAATTAAGAGACACAACCTTAGGAGATATTGAGTCGGGAGGCTACTATAACCTTAGGAGATCGAATATGGGCTAAACTTAATGAATGCATAATTGGTTAAATTAATAGGGATATTAGTTTAATTAATTTAGCATATTATTTCACTTAGCGCTCGGGAGAGGGAGTGAGATTATCTTAGTACCCATGATTTAAGATTAGATGTAACACATCAATAAGTGATAGATTTAGATAAATATTGCATAATTAGGTGAAGTCAAATCCCCTCCTAACTCATTTTATCATAGAGATCCCTTCAATCCAATTCACTTTGGCTTCCGTTGTTTGCATATTTTAGTTAGTTAAGCTGTTCAATTTAGTTTTAATTTCCTTATTCTATATTGTTTGGATAAAATTGATTTAGATTAATAGAAATCCTTAGCTCTTTCTTAGTTAACAATCCCAGAGGACGATACTCGATCTTCGGATCATTATTACATCGCGATTCGTACACTGCACACACACTATTCTAAGCAAAAGTTATTTTTTCCTGTATCAAGTTTTTGGCGCCGTTGCTGGGGATTGGCTATTTAGGATTTAAGTTATGTAGCCATGTAGTTGTTTGAAACGTGTCCATAAAGTAGGGTGTAGTTTGTTATATATGAAATGGCAAATATCGAACATCATTATTTTGCTGATGTTTATAAATAAAATAAAGTTATGTTTTGATTCATATTCAAGAGCGTTAGTAATATTGCTTAGTCGTAAACTATTATCAATGAAAGAAGAGTCAAGGGATCCCTGTTGGACAAACTCTTCTGATATAGTTTAAAAATTGATATTCACAGTTGATAAGTGCACGAATTTGCACTTTTAATGTTCATAATTGTCAAACTATTTTATCAAATTTGTGATTTTAATTTCAAATATTCCTAAATTTAGAGGATTTAATTTTAGTTGGATTTATCTTATTTTTCAGGTTTTTGAAGAAAACAATTGGATTTGGGCTAGTTTACCAAGCAAAACCCAAAAGTTGAGCCCAAGAAAAGCCCAATTCGGCCCATCAGCCCATTGTCCAGCCGAGCCGAGCCGAGAGCCGCGAGATGAGCTGAGAGCTGCGAGCCAACCAGCCGCCACGTGTCGACCACTGCCGCACCGCAGGCCGTGGGACCTAGATGCTCTCCAACCGCAGCACAACACGCGTCCAAGTGGGCTCCACTGTTCCCCCGCGTACGCGCGCTTGGCGCACACCGCCCTTCCTCCACGCGAGTCCTCCTCACGCGCGTGTCACCCAGATATTTCTTCCTCTCCGCGTGGGTCCCGTGTACAGTAGCCCTCCAACCACGTTGCGCCACATGTCCCATCTGCCGTTGCTTCCCCACGCCAGTGAGCGCGCTTCGCGCGCTCGACGCCCCTCTCCGCGCGAGTTTCTCTCCCACGCGCGTCAGTTCTCTTCCACGTTGTCCATCTGTGTACCACTTTCTCTCCCGCGCACAAATTAGCAGCCAACACGTGTCCCACTCTTCAGAAACGTGATGGTTTTTCTCCCTCGATTAAGCATCCGATTTGTATAGTTTTTAGCATATTCAAACTCTATAAATAGGATCATTATCAAGGTAATTAAGGTTGGATTTTTAAGAGCCTAAATTCTCACATATTTTCTTGTTCTTATTATCATATTTTCTTTTTAGAATTTTATGAGAATTCTGTACAAGTTAGGCTAGAGTATTTAGGTGAGGCTAAAGATGATCCTATATGTGTAGTGAATTTATTTGGATTTTTGATTCTTCAATGGTTCGTAAGTTTTATACATTTGAGTAAATAATTTTCTTTTATCATATTTCTTCTTCTTATCAATATATTTTATTGTCAACTCTCATATAAATCTAGTCATGATCTTTTTATGTGATTGTTGCATTATATTATATATTGATCGGTATTGTTTTATGAGTAGTCTTTTACTGCATTATTGCTAACGATATATTGTCGCTCTTGGATTTCTCATAAGATAATTTTTCCTAATTTTAAACGTTAGAATTTTATTTACTCGAATACATTTTTAATTCATATGTTCTTCAAATATTTATTTTCCGATTGATTGTTTGGGATGTGAAACTTTTAATTGAGTCAATTTATGAATCAAAATCCAGATAGGTGAACAAAGCATATGGAGGATTCTCAAAGCCTTACCACTTTTTATTTATTGAATTTTCTTTATTTTAAATTGTTCAAAAAAATTAAAAACACTCATTCATTTTTCTTTGTTTGATTGCTTACTTTTCTAACGCTTTTTATTTGCTAATCATATCTTGTTCAATTTAACACTTCCTCGTGGAATTGACCGTTCAAATTGTACTACAATTGACTGCTTGTTTTTGTACACGTTTGGTCTTTTTTTTTTTTTCTCTTTCCCTTTTTAGTTTTAAAATTAATTGTGATTTAATTTTGTAATCTCTTATTTTTGGTAATTAGGATTTTATTTTGTTCCCTCGTTTGTATATTTTAATTGTTGCCTTATTTAATTTTTTCCTTTATAGTTTCATTAACTCTTAGGATTATAAATAGGATTGTAATTAATTGACTAATTTAGATTCCTAATCTAGGGTTTTCATAATTTGGTAGATTTAGGTTTTTGACTTTAGGAATAGTTTCCATTAATTAGATTACATTTCATAATTTACTCAATAAAATTTAAATAATTAATTTTGAGAATAATTGTGTGGTTACGTGGAAAGTATAATCTGAGGGAGTTCTGTCTAGGAAAGTTGGTACTTAAGCGAGCCTCGCCCCACCAATCTTTTCTGGGAACGTTGTTCTGTCTAGGAGACTATTCATTGAGCCAAGAGCTATAGTATTTCCTGGGAGCACTCTCGGAGGTTATAGGGTGAATGAATCGTTATAGAGACAAATTAGGGAGATTCGCAATAAAATTAGAAAACCCTAGTGAAGTTTCTTCCCACACGTCTAGTCCTCCCTCGACCCCAGGCTCGTTAGCAATAGCAAATCCTTTCGCAATGGCTCAAAACGAGGAAGTCCAACAGAAGACGTTGAACGATTATCTCCACCCTACGCGTATAGCCACACCATCATGCATAATGTTTCCCCCAAATATGCCGAATTTGGATTTCAAGCCAGGCATGATCCAACTTCTGCCGACCTTTCACGGGTTAGAGAGCGAGAATCCATACGTTCATATTAGGGAATTTGAAGAGGTAGTGGCCACTTTTCAACAACAGAGTCAAGTCGTGGACTCGTGCGATTGAAATTCTTTCCTTTTCTTTGAAGGACAAGGCTAAAAGTCTGGTTGTATTCTCTGCGACCTAGGTCTATTGAAGGCGGGAAGAAATGACGACATCATTTTTCAACAAGTATTTCCCTCACCATAAGACCAATGGTCTGAAGTGACAGATCTCAACCTTTACCCAAAAGGACAATGAAACTCTGTATCAAGTTTGGGAACGGTTCAAGGATTTGTTAAATCAGTGTTCTCACCATGGTTACGAGAGTTGGCGCCTCGTCAGTTATTTCTACGAAGGACTCACGATTCGAGAGCGCCAATTTGTGGAGATGATGTGCAATGGTGAATTTCTCCAAAAGGATCCCGAGGAGGCTTTTGAGTATCTCAACGAGTTAGCCGAAAAAGTCCACACTTGGACTGGACCTAGTGCTACTGACAGCACCAATAGGTCCCGACCGGTTGGAATCTATCAATTAAGGGAGGAGGACAACCTCAAAGCCCAAGTCGAATCTTTGACAAGGCAAATCGAGGCCCTCAAAGGCAAAGAAGGTAGAGGAATCCACACGGTCACAAGGGCAGAGACATATGAGCCATGCTTTGTTTGTGGTATGGTGGAACATCTAGCAAAGGATTGCCCTGCTTATGGTGAAATGAGAGGAGTTTATGAGGAGCAATGCAATGCCTTAGGGGCATACAACAAACCCTTCTCTAACACATACAATCCTAGCTTGAGGAACCATCCAAACTTCAGTTGGAGAGATTCCAACCAAGCAGAACCATCAGGAGGACAATGGAGAACTAAACAACAGCCGCAACCACCAAAGGCGTATTCTGCACCTCAATACAATTTGCATCAGCCAAGGAGTTCTCTTAAGAATACCTTGCAATCTTTCACTGAGGCGCAGAGTAAGACGAATCAAAAGTTTGAGTCACTTTCCACGCAAATGGTAGAGGAAAGTAAAGAAATGAAGAGTCAAATCATGAAGCTGATTGGAGCTTTGGTTGTTCAAGAACGCAGTAGGTTCCCTTCACAAGCTCAGTCAAACCCAAAAGGTCAACATATGGCGCAAACCTCGTGTCTTGATAATCAAAATATTAAGGAGGTGAATGCCATCAGTACTCGTAGTGGTAAGATTATGGAATAAACATCAACACGTGCCACCGCTTCGAGTAGTAAGGAAGTTGTCCCTGAGAAAAATGGGCCAACAAATGTTCCGGTACAGGTGCCTTTTCCCCAAGCTCTGCGTCCAACTGGGAAAGTATCGGAACACCAAAGTGAGATCCTAGAGCACTTGACTCAAGTGAAGATTAATCTTCCTTTGCTTCATGTTATCAAGCAAGTGCCTGCTTATGCTAAGGTTATCAAGGATCTGTGCACTATCAAAAGGAAGCACCATGTCAAGAAGACAACATTCTTGACAGAACAGGTAAGTGCGGTGATCGACTAGAAAACACCGCTCAAGTACAAGGATCCCGGTTGTCCCACAATTTCTTGTTAAATTGGGACACATGAGTTCAGCCAAGCTTTACTTGATCTAGGAGCGAGTGTTAACCTCATGCCATACTCTGTCTACTCGCAACTTGGTCTTGGAGAAATTAAGCCCACATCTGTGGTTCTGCAGCTGGCTGATCGCTCAATTAAAAAGCCTCGGGGGATAGTTGAGGATGTTTTGGTTCAAGTTGATAAGTTCTATTACCCCGTTGACTTTCTAGTCTTGGATACTCAATCCGTGGTGAGTATGGAGTCCAAGATTCTCATAATCCTCGGAAGACATTTCCTTGCTACAGCCAATGCTCTCATCAACTGTAGGTATGGTCTTATGAAGATATCTTTTGGGAACATTGTTGGTAGCCGAATCGAATTCGGATGCGGAAGCGCAGCGGAAAGGCGGATCGTGTATAACAAAAATTTTCATAAAACCTTTGAGATACTCTATAGATGTAATGACCAGGAAAATATTAAGTCAAATTCGGACATTCCGGTATTTGACCATAATTATTCTCGGAACAGAAAGTAGTAGAAATATTGATGTAATCAGGAAAGTGATATGTAGAAACTTTATATACGGGGTAAAATCACCCGAAAAGTGTAAAGTTATAATACGAATATTTTTACAGAGAAAATTCGTAAATATCGGGTTGTGAATAGTGAAATATCTGTTAAAAGTTAGAAATTTTAACAGTATATTTTAGTTATGAAAACTGAAATATTTGGTAAATGACCAAACAACCAATTAGAAAAAGAGTAGAAATATTAGAAGTAAGGAAAATGACAAAAGTTCCTGAAACAGAATTTTCCCGAGTCGATTAAAAAGGAAACCGCAAAAAAAAAAAGAGTACCGAGGAGGGCACGCGTTTTGAGCAATTCGGATCGTTTAAAATGAGAATTTCTGAAAAAAGAAATTGACTATTGAGATACCCAAGAGAAGTGGGTTGAATATGAGAAATTTGACCTGGGTGCTCATGATCTAGAAAAGCAAAGATAGAACCCGTGTTTGGGTGTGAAATTATCGGTACCAGAAAGAGACTCGTTTTGAAAAAACGGAAAGTTTGGACTCAATAAGAAAAATGTGGGGAACACGGAACCACTAAAATTAAGTGTGAAACTTAATTAGAATTAGTCAAATTAAATTATAGGAATTAAAGGGATTTCTTTAATTTAATTTAGAAAGAAATAAGAGATATTATTAGAAATAATATTATAATATTCATTATTACACATTAAAGAGGCCTACGGAAGTACATTAGAACACAAAGTGTTCTATTTTCTAAAGAGTGGCCGACCAAGAAGAAAGAGAGAGAGAAAAGAGAGAAAATCAAGGGAAAATCAAGGAATAACCCGTTTTCGCCGAAATTTCTTCCATTCAGTCCGGTAGAAACATAACCCGAGGCATTCTAGCGGAGAATCTCAACTTTTCAAGGAAAGATTTCGGATTTTTCATGAGAAACTGCTTGCTTTTTCGTTTTTATGAATAGTAACTCATCTCGAAAAAAATCCGTAAAACTGAAAAACGAAACCGAGGTTTGTCGGGGACTATGATAGGAGTTCAACGTGCAAGTATGGAAACGATTGAACAAATTTTTTTGGATTTGCACTAAAAATCTGAAAATCCCTAGAAATGGAGGAAATGTATTTTTGTTCAATTTATGTAGCAATTTGTGTTCAGGAATGTTAATCTGGACTGCAGGTACCGAAATCGGAAGTAAAACGAGTTATTGAAAACTCGGGAAACTAGAAAAAACAAGGCGAAACTCTGCCGAAATTTCTAAAAACCTAGTTAGTAAGCAATGAGTTAGTAATCCGATTCTAGAGAATGGATAACAGTTTTAAAGCTCGGAAATGAATAGATTAAGATTCAGAAACCGAGATACACAAATATGTGTAAATTACCTCTTGAGCTAGAATTCGGCCTAGAAGGGTTAAGTTAAAAAATGAGTTGAAATTGGATTTAGGAATCCAATTATGAGAAATTTTGATGCTTGGAATAGGTAGTTAATACCTATTTCCATGGAACAGGTTTTGGCACGAAAGCCGAAGCAATGAGAAAGAACTTCCAGCAAGCGGGAATCCTAGCGGATTAACTGTAAGTATAGACATATATGTTTGTCTGGACTCGAGTAAGCTATAGTTAGACTTAGAACTATGAATTTACTTATGCTCCTAAGTCTATGTGATTACATGTAATTATACGTGTTTGGAGGGCTTAGTGCTCTAGATTGAAAAAGGGCGACATATGGTTACCCTTATGTACGCTTAATCTTCGACGGGTCGCCGGCCTCAAGGGAGGAAAATCTCACAGAGTAGAGATTCCGACCAGACCAGAAAGAAGAAATGACCAAGAAGTATAAAGACCCGACGGGTCGTCGGCCTCCGCAAGGGAGGGAAATCTCCAGTAGTAGAGATTCGACTAGACCAGCCAAAGAAGAAATGACCAAGAAAGGAAAGATCGAGGGGTCGTCGGCCTCCGCAAGGGAGGAAAATCTCAAAGAGTAGAGATTCCGACTAGACCAGACAGTAAGCAGGGGCCCAGGCCCATAGAGGTAAGAACAGAAAGATAGAAAGTAGTTTAAAGCATGTTTCACACAAGTATAATTGCATCATAACTCTTAATGTAACTTCTATTAGTTTATGATGTATGCATGTTTATACTTGCTGAGCGTTAGCTCATCAGTTTACTCGTGTGCAGGTAACAAAGGTAAACAGCCAGTCATATAGTGGTTTGCTTGATGGACATGCGGAGGCAAGGGTGGCGGAAATGTCATGGGTACACGAGAGTGGTCTCTACTACGCTCGCTTAGAAATTAAATTCCGTTGGAAAGTAATGTAATATAGAATACTAGTATGTATGTTCAGTTCTAAGAAGAAGATATTACAACCATTGTCTTAGTAAAGAACAACGGACTGTAATAAATTATGACAAGTTTTCGGAAACTAGTTTGATATCCGAATCTTTAAAGTAATAGCAAGATATGTTATTAGTGTAACAACATAACATGTTAAGAACCCGATGGTTAAAAAGTAAAAAAAAAAATTTACCCGCACATAAACGTAAATTAAAGAAACAATAGTCTAACAATGAATAATGAATTAGACTAACTTAGCCCATTAGTAGTAGTATAAGGAACGGCGACCGCGCCGTGAGGGCGCGGGTTGCCACAATAGATTATATTAATTTATGCATGAATAAATTAATCTCATTAATTCATTTATTAAGAACTCAATTTGAAAAAATACCTGGAGGCCGACTCGGTTGATAACTTGAGTTCTTTGACCTCGAACAATCCTTGTCTTCCACATCAATTCCTAGAATCCACGAAGACGTGTGTGTGGGCACACATGAGACAAAACGGGTTACTATAAACACTCGAATTTCCACAAGCACCAACGCATGCACGATGTGGAATTTTTGGAGAAAAATTTTTCCTTCCTCTCTACTTGAGAAATTCGGCCAGCCTTAACCTTTAGAGCTAAAAAAATTGTTTCAAAATTTCTATAGAGAAATTTCAGCCACCTCTAAAATTAGGGCAAAAAGGCATTCCGAAAATTGTCTCAAAAAAATATAATTTAGAGAGTAGAAGTCAAACTTCTAAAAGGAATCCAATCTCTATCTCTAAGATAAAGCTTGTTAATTATCTCCTATTTTGAATTTGGAAAAAAAAATCCCTTCCCCTTATCCTTAAGGTGGCCGTCCACACTATTAGGGTTTATCCCTATGTGTGGCGCCTATTATAGATAAGGAAGGAAGATATTTTATCCTTTATCCAGTAGTCCAATTTTAATTCTGATTCAAATTCGAATTTAAGTCAAACTTAAATTAATTTGAATTCTAAATTGAACAACTTATCAAATAAGTTTAAATGGATAAATCTAGATGTGTTCAAATTCAAATTTAAATAATCACATTATTTAAATAATAATTAATTCTCAATTAATTATTTTCGAGTGTTTAATTTTAGAATTCCGTAATTCTAAAATTCCCAATTTGCCCTTTTGTGTCCGCGCGGAATTACTAGGACGACGTGGGGACTAATGGACCTATAATCCCGAGCTCCAATAAAATTAATAATCAATTAAACACTTTAATTAATTAATTAATTCTATTAATTCCCACATTACTCCACTATAAACTTGGAATTGCACTCTCGAAATTATAGATATAAATTACTTCTAAACTGTGAATCATCCATTTGATATAGTCATTGCATATAGATCAATCCTCCATAAATAATTCATAATTAGAGCTAGGTAGAATCCGTTAACCTCTCTAATTATATATTTATCCTTGAGTACCATTGATTCTCTAATGGACAGTGATTCATAAAACACATTCATGAATCGGAGCTCCTACTGGTCCAAGTACCGAATCAACCCTCAAGAGAATTATTTATCTACTTCTTTCTCAAGAAGGAATGGATTCCATCTCGTATAATAACATTCCCATCTACCTACTTCATCATGTTTCCAAAATACAAGGAATAGGATTCAGGGTCTCGGAATCCGTACCGAGTAAATCGAAAGACACAAATCCATAAATAGGAGTTTGTTAAGAACTCAGGATTAAGATCATTCTATATATGACCATCGGTAGACTCAATTAGAATTTCTATACTTAACAGAAATTATTAGAAATTCATATTGTGTCTGTGTCCTTATTCCACATAATCTCATTATGTGAAATACACTCATTCAATATCTCACCATATTAACAGTGCGGATAACACTATTCCATTCTAAATGGGAATGACATGTATTAATAATATTTTAATTAAAGATTCTGAACTTTAATCAAATTCATTATGAACATTGCTTTTTGATTATTATCCTTAAACATTATCCGCTCGTATATAACACTTATATACAATGTTTAAGGTTACATAAATAATCATGGAATTTTCATTGATATTCATAAAATTTTCATAAATATATGCACATAAAATAATGAATAAACTCTTTTATTAAATAAATAATAAATGTCCTATTACATCTCATGCTTCTAGGACACCATTCCCAACAATCTCCCACTTGTCCTAAAGCAAGTAGGATATGTCTCGATCCCGAAACTTTCTAGCTGTCTATGACTAATCTATCCTCGGAACAATTTCCAGATCAGTTAAGAATTTTCTAGAGTTAGGTTGCTTTCTTTTGCTGCTTCACAAGCTGCTATACATTAACTCTTAATGATAAAATTAGAAATCACACTTTGCCAACAACCTTTCTTGTCATGACTCCTTCACCTAGTGTGAACACAGACTTGGATGTTGACTCTCAAAATCCATGTATGACTCATAGTCAAAGTCTCTGTATCCAGTGAGAGACAACTCTTTCACTGACTAAACTATCTTATAGTTTCTTTATTTTCCTTATATACTTAAGGATACACTACACAACCACTCAATGATCAAATCTTGAGTTCAACTGACAACGACTAACTACTCCAACCGAATATCATATATTCGGGCTTGTAAAGAATAAGAACATCTTCTTTTCTTTCCTTTGAAACATCTTGGTTTTGATCAAATCCATAAGACTTAATAGCCTCATCAAACCGATGATATTCCATGATCTAGAAGTTTGCTTCAATCCATAAATGGATCTCTACGGTTTTGCGAGACTTTCGCTCTAGGCCTTTCTCTATGTAACCCTACGGGCCGATCGATATAGATGGTTCCTCAAGATAGCCATTCGTAAAAGTTGTCTTGACATCCATCGCCATATCTCATATTGAAAATATGTTGTTATGGCTAAGAGTATTCGGATGGACTTAAGCATGGCCTCCGGTGAGGGAGTTTCCTCATAGTCAACTCCTTCTTTATGGGTGTAACCCTTAACCACTAGCCTTACTTTATAAGTCTCTACTTTTCCATCCGCATATCTTATTCTCTTGAAGATCCACTTGCATCCAATGCATTTTACCCGTTCGGGTAGATCTACAAGTTGCCAGACTGAGTTAGAGTACATGGACTCTAGTTCGAGTTTCATAGATGCTTGCCACTTTTCCTTATCAAATTATCCATCGTAGCCTTATAGGTGAACGAATCCTCCTTACCATCATCAACTTGGTGGCGATATGTGTTTCCTCGATTGTACGGTTAGGTAACTTGCTTACCCTCCCACTACAACGAGGTGCCACTAGAGTTTGATTAGGAATCGTGATCATTCTTAGCGTTCCAACAACTCTTGTTGGTTGTGGTCCAATCTTATTGGAAAGTAACTTTTCCAGAACTTTGCTTCTAGGCTTGAAAACTATCATATAGTCATGCTCTAGAAACGTGGCATTTGTCGATACAGTTACCTTTGATTCTTACGACTATATAAAATAATCATTCTTTTGTCCCCATTGCATATCCCATAAACATGCATATTTTTGATCTTGGTT
Source organism: Morus alba (assembly GCA_012066045.3). NCBI lineage: Eukaryota > Viridiplantae > Streptophyta > Magnoliopsida > Rosales > Moraceae > Morus > Morus alba. The sequence goes on along the minus strand of CP050225.2, from coordinate 21,559,590 downwards.
CCAACTTCCCAGTTTGTAGTTTCATCACATGAGCTAGACACCCCCTATGCGAATATGCTTCAAAACTAGCTTTCGACCATTCCACAACTTTAGGGGTGTCTTTGGTATAGACTTAGATGGTACTAGATTCAAAATATACATGGTGGTTCTTAGGGCATAATCCCGGAACAAAGCAGGAAGTGAAGAATAACTCAACATTGATCTTATCATGTCGAGCAAAGTTTGATTTCTCATTTCGGCTACACCATTCTGCTGTGGTGTACCGGGAGTAGTCAATTGGGATACCACACCTTCTTCAATCAAGAAATCCTCGAAACTCTTAGTCCGGTATTCATCCCCTCAATCTAATTGAAGTGTCTTGATTGTTTTACCTAAGCATTTTTCAACACGCTTTCGGAATTCTCTAAACTTTCTAAAAGTTTCAGATTTCCGTTGCATTAGGTAAACATAGCCATATCTCGAATAATCATCAATGAAAATGATGACATATTCGTAACCTCCTTTGTCTTGGACGTTTAACGGTCCACATACATCCGAATGTATTAGTTGAAGAGGTTATGTGGCTCTTTCTCCTTTCGTCATGGAAGGCCCGTGGTCATTTTGCCTCCCAGACAAGATTCATAGGCTGAACGCTCACTAACTTTTTAGTTCGCGTAAAGGACCATCCTTTACCGATCTTTAAATCGTGTTTAGGCTAATATGACCAAGTCTAAGATGCCACATATATGTGTTATTTATCATGAGAGATCCTTTGCTCCTTATTCTTAAGTTTGGCAACTTTTGAACTTTTCAATATTTTGCGGTGAGCGTGCATCGGTTTAAACGGTATAAACCATTTTCCAAATATCCAGAACATATATCGGAACCATTCCGAAAGATGTGGACTAGATTTTTATTTAAAAGCAATTGTTCAAATAATTTGGAATTAGAAATCAAATTTCTCTTTATGCTTGGAGGGAAATAAACATTGTTCACAACAAGGTATTTCCAAAATTGAAGTCTAACTTCTCCCACTGCTTTTTGCCAATATCCTCGCGGTATTCCCACTTTCATCGTGTAGTCCCTGATGGCAAGTTCTTTGTAAGAACTTATATTTTGCAAAGAAAACCAAAACATGAGTAGTTGCTCCCGAATCAACTATCCAGGACGAGGAATCACCCTCTACTAAAGATGTTTTTAGAATTAGTAAATCTTATTTACTTTGATTCATTTTCTTTGTTTAGGCGGAAACAATTTCCATTTAAGTGCTAAAACTTAATAAAGAAAACAAACATGATTAGTTATTCCTGAATCAACTATTCAGGATAAGGAATCATCCTTTTTACTAAACATGTTTTAAGAACTAGCAAATCATATTTGCTTGAGTTCCTTTCTTTATTTCGGTGGAAACGACTTTCCTTGTAAGAACTAAGACTTAATAAAGAAAATAAACATGAGTAGCAACTCCCGAATCTACTATCCAGGAATAAGGAATTACCCTTTTTACTAAACATGTTTTTAGAACTAGCAAATCATATTTCTTGAGTTCCTTTCTTTATTTCGGTAGAAACGACTTTCCTTTTGTCTTTTACTCAAGGCTCTTACAGTATTTAGCCAACCCTTTTGTTTTATGGATTTTCAGATACGGTATTTGATGACTACATTATCTCATAAGTTGTCTCCATGCCTTTATACTTCTTGTGAATTACCACGCACAATCCTAACCAACAGTTAGCTACTGTGTTTTCGTCAAGGACAGGAGGATAACCCTCCATTTGGGACAAACTTATATTCATCACATGAATGTAAGTCGTTTATGTTACTTTACCACTTTGCATAGTTTATCTCTAGTCAGTGTTTCAGTTTTGTATAGTAAGATTATAGGATTTGACGTATTGCTGGAAATAAGTAGAATATTCATTTAATCAATTTATGTGCATGAATATCAAAACATGTGAATATAGGCACAATTAAATATGATGCATGATGCACATGAAAAATACATAAATCATGTTTTAATTTTAGGTGCCAACGATAATCCAATTTACCAGAAATAAAGTGTACCTTTGGGTAGTCAAATTATTTGCAAATTGAACTGAGACCCTTCTCAGTTAATAAATATAGTCAAAATATCTCATATTTTCATATTTATTAACTACCGTTATTTTAGTCAAAATATAACCAACAAACTTTGATTATATCTTTATGAGTGTAAACCACCATTTCAGATCCCATAGACTTAACTCCGGATTGCTACCTTATCTCTAGGAAGCCAACCTTGTTATTGATCCGGCAAGAACACTCTCCTTTAGGAGGGCGATTCAATGTCGCTGCAAAGCCCCTCTCCGGATCTCACGGTGTTGCGCTAACGGTGGAGACTAGTGGGTCGTATTGTCATACAACCCTCTCCCACTCATTATTTTGTAAATATGTATTTTATTTGAAAATCATCTCATGTTTTCCCTGTCCCGATAAATAAAAAATTTATTTTTCGGATATGTGAAATCCTAAAATTTAACTCTTAAATTCAATTTCACATATAACATGATTTTGCAAACTAATTTTACAACTTAAATCAATTTAATCATATTAAATCGATTTTAGCGCATGGTTCTTATTTTTATTTTATCCTTTTAAAACTCTTTTAAATAAATAAAATAAATAATAATAAATGCGCATATATGCATGGCATGTTATAAAACATATGAGTAGGCACACTATATCTATATGGCATGTTATATGCATGGAAATATAATATATAATTATCAACATAAAATATAAATATATGCAATCAACTATTCAGATGAATTTGATCGGGTCCCATGGAAAATATAAATTACAACCAAAATCGAATAAATAAATAATTACAATAATTATTTTCTTCCGTTACATCGACGGGTCTTCGATTCTTGAACTCTTCATTCTCTGGCTTCGTTCTTTGTCTTGGGTTTGATTTCACCTTCTTTAGGGTCCGGAACTCTTCCAAAAATTTTTTTGTCTTTATTCGGGTTCAAAACCCTAATGGGCCAATAGGTCTAAATAATTTTGACATTGGTTAAAATTAATTCACCCATAATTTCCTTCTTATAAGAAAATTATTAAATTATTTTAGCCAAATAAAATTATTTAATTTATATATATAATTATAATTATAATTATTATCCAATAATAATTAATAATTATAATTTTATATATATATATATATATATTATATATATCGTATATATATAATAATGTATTTAATCGTTATAACCTTTTATAACATTTATATATATGTATATATATATATATATATATATATATATATATATATATATATATATACATTAACTATTAAGTTACAGGTATGTTATTAACCGTGTAACCATGCGCGGGCAATAATGCCTAGAGAAGGCATCATGGGCCTTTGGCCCAAACAACCATCATGGGGCCATCACATGGTCCTCTTTCTCTATGCTTGCTTGCGGCCATTCAATACATGCGTAAGTTGTGGTTCCAAACCACTGGTTGCGCGTAGACAGCGGCAACACTAAGGAAAACAAAACACAGTGCAGGGGCAGCGGGGACTACGGGCATGGGCTGCTGTGAGGCAGCGGCAGGGCAGCAACTTGGCCGGCTCCATGGCTGGTCTTCCAGGCTTCTTTTGATTGCAAGTCAAAACCCTAATCTACCCCTAATCTTAGAATTACAATAATTCTATTTCCGAATAAAATTACAAATAATTTAATTGAGCAATTTAATGCGATCCATGGAACCATATAATTAACGACCAAATCCATCATCCATACATTCATCATCACGAATCAAATATAAACATCCATAAATGCAAGTGCCTACCCATCACATACATAATTAAATATCATATATTTAATATTGATTATCAAATAATCAGAGCATAAATTAATATAGTCTATAGACCGCTCTGATACCAATTGTTGGTTCCCGAATCGAATTCAGATGCGGAAGCGTAGCGGAAAGGCGGATCGTGTATCACAAAAATTTTCATAAAACCTTTGAGATACTTTATAGATTATATTAATTTATGCACGAATAAATTAATCTCATTAATTCATTTATTAAGAACTCAATTCGGAAAAATACCTGGAGGCCGTCTCGGTTGATAACTTGAGTTCTTTGACCTCGAACAATCCTTGCTTCAAAACTTTGTGTTTAGAAAACCAATGTCTTCCACATCAATTCCTAGAATCCGAAAACATGTGTGTGGGCACACATGAGACAAAACGGGTTACAATAAACACTCGAATTTCCACAAACACCAACGCATGCATGATGTGGAATTTTTGGAGAAAAATTTTTCCTTCCTCTCTACTTGAGAAATTCGGCCAGCCTTAACCTTTAGGGCTGAAAAAATTGTTTCAAAATTTCTATAGAGAAATTTCGGCCACCTCTAAAATTAGGGCCAAAAACAATTCCGAAAATTCTCTCTAAAATAGTATTTAAAGAGTAGAAGTCAAAACTTCTAAAAGGATTCCAATCTCTATCTCTAAGATAAAGCTTGTTAATTATCTCCTATTTGAATTTGGAACAAAAAAAATCCCTTCCCCTTATCCTTAAGGTCGCCGGCCACACTAGTAGGGTTTATCCCTATGTGTGGCACCTATTATAGATAAGGAAGGAAGATATTTTATCCTTTATCCAGTAGGTCAATTTTAATTTCGATTCAAATTAAATTTAAGTCAAACTTAAATTAATTTGAATTCTAAATTGAACAACTTATCAAATAAGTTTAAATGGATAAATCTAGATGTGTTCAAATTCAAATTTAAATAATCACATTATTTAAATAATAATTAATTCTCAATTAATTATTTTCGAGTGTTTAATTTTAGAATTCGTAATTCTAAAATTCCCATTTTGTCCCTCTGTGGCGGTAGAATTACTAGGACGACGCGGGGACTAATGGACCTATAATCCCGAGCTCCAATAGAATTTATAATCAATTAAACACTTTAATTAATTAATTAATTCTATTAATTCCAATAGTTACTCCACTATAAACTTGGAATTGAACTCTCGAAATTATAGATATAAATTACTTCTAAACTGCGAAGTGTCCATTTGATATAGTCATTGCATATAGATCAATCCTCCATAAATAATTCAGAATTAGAGCTAGAAAAATCAATTAACCTCTCTAATTATATCTTTATCCTTGAGTACTATTGATTCGCTAATGGATAGTGATTCATAAAATACATTCATGAATCAGAGCTCCTACTTGTCCAAGTATCGATTCAACCCTCAAGAGAATTATTTATCTACTTTTATCTCAAGAACGAATGGATTCCATCTTGTATAATAACATTCCCGGCTACCTACCTCATCATGTCTCCAAAATACAAGGAATAGGATTCAGGATCTCAGAATCCATACCGAGTAAATCAAAAGACACAAATCCATAAATAGGAGTTTGTTAAGAACTCAGGATTAAGATCATTCTATATATGACCATCGGTAGACTCAATTAGAATTTCTATACTTAACGGAAATTATTAGAAATTCATATTGTGTCTGTGTCCTTGTTCCACATAATCTCATTATGTGAAATACACTCATTCAATATCTCACCATATTAATAAAGGCGGATAACTTTGTTCCATTCTAAATGGGAATGACATGTATTAATAATGTTTTAATTAAAGATTCTGAACTTTAATTAAATTCATTATGAACATTGCTTTTTGATTATTATCCTTAAACATTATCCTCTCGTATATAACACTTATATACAATGTTTAAGGTTACATAAATAATCATGGAATTTTCATTGATATTCATAAAATATTCATAAATATATGCACATAAAATAATGAATAAACTCTTTTATTAAATAAATAATAAATGTCCTATTACATCTCATGCTTCTAGGACACCATTCCCAACACCTTGATACGCTCATATTGTAAACTACTTGGTGACGGGCGAACTTCCTTCTAATTGGAATGCACAAGATAAATGCAAGTTCTTGGTTGAAGTAATGAAACTTCTATTGGGATGATCCATATCTTTTCAAGTACTGTCCCGACCAAATCATGAGACGATGCATTCCTGATGATGAAATCACTAGTGTCCTGAACTTCTGCCATAACGATGCTTGTGGTGGTCATTTTCTATGAAAAAGACCGCCGCAAAAATCTTCCAACGTGGTCTTTATTGGCCTACTTTGTTCAAAGACACTAATCAATTCTGTCATTCCTGTGCCCGGTGCCAGAAGTTGGGTGCTTTGTCCTGCCGCCATATGATGTCTTTGAACCCGATTCTCGTGATCGAAATATTCGATTGTTCGACTTTATGGGTCCATTTCCACCTTCTTCTGGGTACCTTTACATCCTACTCGCTGTGGATTACGTTTCTAAATGGGTTGAAGCTGTGCCGTGTCGAACCAATGATAATGCAATAGTTGTTAAGTTCTTAAAGGAGAATGTGTTATCTAGGTTTGGCACTCCACGTGGTATCATCAGTGATCAAGGCACTCATTTATGCAACCATTCATTTGAGGCTCTTATGCGCAAGTATGGTGTACTTCATAAGGTTGCTACTGCCTATCATTCACAAACGAATGGCCAAGCTGAGTTGGCGAATAGGGAGATCAAACAAATTCTGGAAAAGACGGTAAACCCCGACCGCAAGGATTGGTCCTTACGTCTTCTTGACGCTCTCTGAGCATACCGCACTGCTTACAAATCTCCTCTTGGGATGTCTCCTTATAGGCTTGTCTTTGGGAAAGCCTGTCATTTACCTGTCGAGCTTGAACATAAAGCTTATTGGGCCGTCAAGGCCCTTAACTTTGATCTCAATGCTGCAGGTATTCAAAGAAAACTCCAATTATCTGAGATTGAGGAGTTAAGGAATGATGCATACGACAACTCCAAGATCTACAAGGTAAAAATGAAAGCGGCTCATGACAAGCAGATCCTGAGAAAGAATTTTGAGCCAAATTAGCGGGTGCATCTTTATGACTCCTGTTTGCATCTCCACCCAGGTAAGTTAAGGTCGCGATGGACTGGTCCATTTGTGGTGAAACAAGTTTTTCCCAACGGTGCTGTCGAGGTCGAGGACCCAAGCGATGGGAGAGTATTCAGAGTCAATGGCTAGAGACTGAAGCATTACATTGAGCGTGTGAGCCCAGCTGAAGAGATCATTCTCGAGGCTCCGATGTACCAAAGTTAACAAGTTTGCTTCAAACCCTATTGTACCATATTTTTGTTTCTTTGTGTCGTCTAGTGTGTTTTGTGTGCTTTTATATTTAGTTTGATTTTGTGTGCTTTTATGTATGTTTGTGTTTTGGAGAATCAGTTTAGGAAGCTCGGCTCAATTCCAATGTTCATCATCCAGGTGTTCTCTTTCCCTATCTCCTTCATATTGCATATCATTTTAGACATTGAGGACACTGTCTGATTTTGGCTGGGGGTGGTGAGCATATTCATGCGTGAGATTAATTTTTGTCTTGTTGTTATTTTGGGTCAAAATTTTTGCGTAGATTAACTCGAGTATGATTTCAAAATTTTTGGTTTGAGTCGGGTTTTTGCTATCTTAATTACCAAGAAATGATTTCGAGTTATTTTTGAGCACATACTAGACCTTGTGGTAAGATGGTTGCTGACACATTTAGTTGAGAAAAATTCCCGATTTAAGGTTTCCAGTTTTGGTGAGTTGTGAGAGTTGAGAAAACAGCTTTTTGAACTTTTATTCATCTTTTGAGTTGGTTGAGTCATTAACGGAGAACATTTACTCGACTTGTAACATTTGCTTAAGGGATGATTTCTTGTTAGGAATACTTCTTAGAAATTGAGCCAAGTGTTGTAGATAGTTATCATTTTTTCTTATTACAAAAAAAAAAAAAAAAAAAAAAAAACAAGAACAAAAAAAAAAAGAGTAAGAGCATCATTTATCATCAATGTTTACGTAGTTGGACTAACGTCTTGTCTTTGCATAGTAGCCAATCAAAAGAACGCCTTACTACATCAGCTTCATCAAATGTATGTTGTCTCTTGCCTAAAAAAAAAAAAGAGTTTGTGTATATTTGTCTATATTTTTCGGCTCTTTATTTGTTTATTAGATCTTCCTCTTGGCTAGAATGAAATCCCCAAAGTTTGTTTACAGTTTGAGTGATGAATTATTCCAGATATTTGATTTGCCTATCATTTGCTCAATGTTTGTTTAATAGCTTGTCCTTAAATTGCCTTCTCTCACTTGAGCATTAAAAGTGACATTTCCAACTCCATGAGCATTAATCCCTTTACATCAAAATATTTCTATCTCCCGTGAGGTAAATGGAGTTGAGACTTTACCTTGGTGAGTTTTTCAATGCTATTTGTGTTAAGGAATGTGGTAAGAAGGATACGGTTTGGTGCACACACACACGACTCTGGAGTTATGACTAAATTAGTTTTGATAGCATTTTCTGATGAGTTACTAATGTTTTGTTTGATTGCTTAGGTGATTTTTTAGGTTTTGATTTGAATTTTCAGCTTGACATGATTTTTCTTTCGCTTGAATTCCTAGAGACTAGCAATAAGCTGGTTGGGGGTTGTGAAAAGTGCACGAATTTGCACTTTTAATGTTCATAATTGTCAAACTATTTTATCAAATTTGTGATTTTAATTTTAAATATTCCTAAATTTAGAGGATTTAATTTTAATTGGATTTATCTTATTTTTCAGGTTTTTGAAGAAAACAATTGAATTGGGCTAGTTTACCAAGCAAAACCCAAAAGTTGAGCCCGAGAAAAGCCCAATTCGGCCCATCAGTCCATTGTCCAGCCGAGCCGAGCCGAGAGCTGCGAGACGAGCTGAGAGCCGCGAGCCAACCAGCCGCCACGTGTCGACCACTGCTGCACCGTAGGCCGTGGGACCCAGATGCTCTCCAACCTCAGCACAACACACATCCAAGTGGGCTCCACTGTTCCCCCGCGTACGCGCGCTTGGCGTGCACCGCCCTTCCTCCACGCGAGTCCTCCTCACGCACGCGTCACCCAGATATTTCTTCCTCTCCACGTGGGTCCTGTGTATAGCAGCCCTCCAACCACGTTGCGCCATGTGTCCCATGTGCCGTTGCTTCCCCACGCCAGTGAGCGCGCTTCGCGCGCACGACGCCCCTCTCTGCGTGAATTTCTCTCCCGCACGCGTCAGTTCTCTTCCACGTGGTCTAGCTGTGTACCACTTTCTCTCCCGCGCGCAAATCAGCAGCTAACACGTGTCCCACTCTTCAGAAACGTGATGGTTTTTCTCCCTCGATTAAGCATCCAATTTGTATAGTTTTTAGCATATTCAAACTCTATAAATAGGATCATTATCAAGGTGATTAAGGTTGGATTTTTTAGAGCCTAAATTCTCACATATTTTCTTGTTCTTATTCTCATATTTTCTTTTTAGAATTTTATGAGAATTATGTACAAGTTAGGCTAGAGTATTTAGGCGAGGCTAGAGATGATCCTATATGTGTAGTGAATTTATTTGGATTTTTGATTCTTCAATGGTTTGTAAGTTTTATACATTTGAGTAAATAATTTTCTTTTATCATATTTCTTCCTCTTATCAATATATTTTATTGTCAACTCTCATATAAATCTAGTCATGCTCTTTTTATGTGATTGTTGCATTATATTATATATTGATCGGTATTGTTTTATGAGTAGTCTTTTACTGCATTATTGCCAATGGTATATTGTCGCTCTTGGATTTCTCATAAGATAATTTTTCCTAATTTTAAATGTTAGAATTTTATTTACTCGAATACATTTTTAATTCATATGTTCTTCAAATATTTATTTTCCAATTGATTGTTTGGGATGTGAAACTTTCAATTGAGTCAATTTATGAATCAAAATCTAGATAGGTGAACAAAGCATATGGAGGATTCTCAAAGCCTTACCACTTTTTATTTATTGAATTTTCTTTATTTTAAATTGTTCAAAAAATATCAAAAACACTGATTCATTTTTCTTTGTTTGATTGCTTACTTTCCTAATGCTTTTTATTTGCTAATCATATCTTGTTCAATTTAACACTTCCTCGTGGGATCGACCGTTCAAATTGTACTACAATTGACCGCTTGTTTTTGTACACGTTTGGGCGTAATCAGCAGTCTTAGGATCGATTGGGCAATCGAATCTGATTATGACTGTTAGATCGAACCATGTGATGCTGGTCTTGGGGCATGGGATTTTGACTTTGTGGTTGATCTAGACATGTTCACAACATGTTTAATAGACCGCATAACTAATTAGATTAGAGCAAAAACCGTTTATAAAGCTCTAAATCTAATTATTACAACTTAAGTGTATTTGCGTAATTATCTTAATCCTACGGTAAATACATAACTTGACTTAATTTCTCATGGTTTTTGATTCACCAATGAGATTAGATCATAGTTTTTGAACAACATCTCGGCTATTGGAATCATGACATAATTAATTAGGAGTCGTGTGATTCGCAGATATGGAATTCGTAAGCGATAATATCACCTCATGCTTTATTGATGGGTGTATGAGTAAACAAACTAGGCATGGTATTCAATGATGGTATTTATTGTTTAAGACATCGTGACATGTGCGAGGCATCTTACGAGCATATGTCTTTCTTATTCACAATCATATAAAGGAGTTGAGTAAATAATGACTAGAATGGTAAAACGGTAATTTTGTATACCATTCTAGTCATTGATATTCACGAAGGATAATATCGTTCTTACTCTGTGGATCGTGTGATAAATTGTATTAATACCATCGAAAAAAAAACGCATATGAATCGAGAGATTAGTCGGCATTGAACCTTTAGTGGAGACATACGATGTTGGAATTAAATATATCGATAACTTATCGGAATAAATAAGTCGAGCATTGTAATTTCATAGCTTTGTTCATATGGGTCCATTCGGTCTCAAGGCTAGCTCTAATAAGTGGGAAAATTAAAACTGATGTTTTGTTACACAATTATGTTTAAATAAATTCATTATGTTATTTTTCATTTATTTCATAATTGAAAAATAAAAGGAATGAATTTGGAATTTTAAAATTAATGATGATTAATTTAAAATTCATGAAAAGAAAAGTTTGAACATAATTTTATTTGGCAACTAAAGGAGGGAGAGATTTGATTTTATTTTTGGAAAATTTGAAAATCCTTTTTGAAGGGAGAGTTCGGATTTTGTTCCAAAAATTAAGGGAAAATTTTGAAAACCCATCTAGGGCTATGTTTCGAATTTTCCTATAAAGAGACTATGTTGAAAACCCTAGTGAGGTGATGATGTGAAAATAATATCTCACTCATTTCTCTCCTCTAGGTGTGGCTGGATTTGGTATTGAAAAATAGAAGGAAAATTTGTTTCCTTAGGTATTGAAAAAAGAGCCCACTCTCTTCTCCCAAAAATTAAAAGCCATAGCCTTGATTCAACGAGTGGTTGTTGGTGTGTTCATGTTCATCAATCAACAGTCTTGTTTCATGACAATTCTCCATCTCAGAACGTGAGATAGTCAGACAAGATCCTTGCGGCCATATTTGATCTAATCGTCTTAAAGGTATGATTGTCATCTTATTCTTTTCTCCATAAACACAACATGCATGAATCAATGGTTGTGATTTGTATTTAATTCGGAATTAAATAATATGTGAAAATTTTTGAAATTTCCGCCTACAAATTTGTTGTTGTTTAAATGATTTTTCACTTAAAAATCACAACATGATCCTTCAGTAGTGTATCCTTAAGCGTATGTGGAAAACAAGAAACTATAAGATAGTTTTATCAATTGAAAGAGTTGTTTTTAGCTGGATACACAAACTTTGACTATGAGTAATGCATGAATTTTGAGAGTCAACATCCAAATCTGTATTCACACTAGGTGAAGGAGTCATGACACTAAAGGTTGTTGGCAAAGTGTAATTGCTAATTATTTCATTAAGAGTTAATGTGTACCAACTTGTGAAGCGTAAAAAGAAAGCAACGACTCTAGAAATTTTAATTGATCGGAAGTTACAGGGGGCATAGATCGATCATGGACACCTAGACATTTTTAGGATTGGAGACATATTCTACCCCTTTAGGACAAGTGAGAGTTTTTTTTTTTTAAATTCTGTCCTAGAAGCATGAGATGTAATAGGATATTTATTATTTATTTAATAAAAGAGTTCATTCATTATTTTATGTGCATATATTATGAATATTTATGAATATTTATCAATATTTATGAAAATCTTTAATTAAAACATTATTAATACATGTCTTTCCAATTTATGATGGAATGGTATTATCCGCACTGTTAATATGGTGAGATATTGAATGAGTGTATTACACATAATGAGATTATATGGAACAGATACAATATGAATTTCTAATAATTTTCGTTAAGTAGAGAAATTATAATTCAATCTACTGATGGTCATAGATAGTATGATCATAATCATGAGTCCATAAAAGACTCCTATTTATAGATTTTTGTCTTTTGATTTACTCGGTATGGATTCTGAGATCCTGAATCCTATTCCTTGTATTTTAGAGACATGATGAAGTAGGTAGCCGGGAATGTTATTATACGAGATGGAATCCATTCGTTCTTGAGATAAAAGTAGATAAATAACTCTCTTGAGGGTTGAATCGGTACTTGGACAAGTAGGAGCTCTGATTCATGAATGTATTTTATGAATCACTATCCATTAGCGAATCAATAGTACTCAAGGATAAAGATATAATTAGAAAGGTTAATTGATTTTATATAGCTCTAATTCTAAATTATTTATGAAGGATTGATCTATATGCAATGACTACATGTAACATCCTAAAGAATTAAATGGGATTAATGTTGGAAATGTGTCCATAAAGTGGGATGTAATTTGTTATTTATGAAATGACAAATGTAAGACATTATTATTTTGCTGATTTTATAAAATAAGATAAAGTTATGTTTTGACACATACTCAAGAGTGTTTATGATATTGCTTAGTCCATAAACTGTTACTAACGAAAGAAGAGTCGGGGAACCCCTGGGACAAACTCTTCGGATACAGTTTAAAATAGATATTCGCAGATCTTAGGATTGATTGGGCAATCGAATCCGATTATGATCAAGTAGATCGAACCATGTGATGCTGGTCTCGGGGCATGGGAGTTGGACTCGTGGTTGATCTAGACATGCTCGCAACATGTTGAATAGACCATGTGATTGATTAGGTTAGAGTAAAACCGTTTACACAACTCTAAACCTAATCATCACAACTTAAGTATATTTGTATAATTATCTTAATCCTCAAGTGAATGCGTAGCTCAACTTAGTATCTCATGATCTTTGATTCGCCAATGAGATTAGTTCACGATTATTGAACGACATCTCGGTCATTGGGATCATGACAATATTAAGTTGGAGTTATGTGATTCACAGATATGGAATTCGTAAAAATAATATCACCTCATGCTTTATTGACGGGTGTGTGAATAAATAAACCAGGCCACGGTATTCAATGATGATATTCATTGATTAAGACATCGTAACATGTGCGTAGACATCTTATTTAACGTTTGTCTTTCTTATTCACGGTCATATAAAGGAGTTGAGGAAATAATGATTAGAATGGTAAAACGGTAATATTATATACACCATTTCGATCACCGATATTTACGAAGGATAATAATGCATTTACACTGTGGACCGTGTGATAAATTGTATCAACACCAAAAGAAAAATTAGCGCACATGAATCGAGAGATTATTCGGCATCGAACTTTTAGTGGAGTTTATGCGATGTCGGAATTAAATATGTCGATAACTTATAGGGATGAGTTATTCGAATATTGTAATTCCATAGCTTTGTTCATGTGGGTCCATTCGGTCTCAAGGCTAGCTCTAATAAATGGGAAAAACAGAACCGATAATTATGTTTAAATTCATTGTGTTATTTTTCATTTATTTGATAATTGAAAATAAAAAGAATGAGTTTTGAATTTTGAAATTAATGGAGATTAATTTAAAATTCAAAATGAAATTTAAACATGGTTTTAATTTGGCAACTAAAGGAAAGAGAAAAGTGAGATTTTATTTTGGGAAAATTCGGAAATCCCTTGCCTTAAGGGGATTTTAATTTTGCTCAAAATAGGGAAGGAAATTCGGAAATCCCTAAGCCATGTAGGGATTTTCGGATTTCAATCCTAGGGTTAAGGAGAAATTGAAAATCCCATTTAGGGTTTGAGTTTTTGAATTTTCTCCTATATAAGGATATTATTGAAAACCCTAGGTAGAGAGTCTTTTGGAGAAAAGAAAAGAGATCACACTTTCCTTAGGGTGGCGGATTTTGTAGAGACAAAATAGAAGGAAAAAGTTTCCTTAGGTTTTTGAAAAAGAGCCCACTCTCTCATCCTAAAAATTGTAGAGACATAGCCTTGAATCAACGAGTGGTTCTTGGTGTGATCGTGACAATAAACAACGATCTTGTTTCACGGCAATTCTCCATCTTGGAACGTGAGATAGTGAGACAAGATCCTTGCGGTCAATTAATTCAATCGTCACAAAGGTATGTGAGATTTTTCTAATCCTTTGTCCATAAACATATATCATGCATGCATCTCTCGTTGTGGTTTACGTTTAATTATGAATTAAATGGATATGATAAAATTTTTGAAATTCCGCCTACAATATTGTTGTTGTTCAAATGATTTTTCATATATAAATCACAATAAGATCCTTCAATTAATTGAGATAATTAGGATTTATTAGTGTGTCTAATCTGATTTAATTAATTGATTTTGATTAATAAATGTTTCTTATGTGTAATTTAAAAAATTCTAAGGTATTTAAATATTTAAGTAATTATATTTTACTCAGAAGTGTGTATGGGCACATTTTCTGGACTACCATTTTAAAATACTTGCACACCTAGTTTTCTTTTCTCTTCTTTTTCCTTTTTCTTTTTCTTCTTTTCTTTTTCTTCCTTTCCTTTCTTCTTTCCTCCCATGACCACTCTCTCTTTCTCTCTATCTCAATTCATTCTCTCACTCTCTCTCTCTCGGTTGTCTCTCTTGTTTTGCTTTAAAATCAACACGAAATCGATCCAATGACGAATTTCAAAGAGTTTTTAATGTCAAGAGAAGGATTCAAGGTAACATTTCAAAAAAAAAAAAAAAAAAAAAAAAAAAAAACTCTCTTGATATCCTAAATTTTTGGATTAAAACTCATTTTTGGTTCAAAATAGAATTTTGATGGATTTTGAGTAAAACTATGGTTGAAATTAGGGATCCTGGTTCTTTGGACTTGTTTTAGTACCTAGAACCCAGATTCAGGTGTTGTCCCTTGAGATATTGTAATTTGGGTCTGGATTTGCAAGTTTTCAAATGGGTTTCTGCGAGTTTCTTGCACTAGTGTTCTTCACAGGTCGACTAGACCGGTCGGCCAGTTCGATCGACCGGAATACATTAGGCCACTGGTCCACCAATGTGGTCCACCGGATTGTACACCACCAATCAACTGGTGGTGGTACACTGCCCTGTCACCGGTCGATCAGTGTGCATGGGGTTTAACCTTGTTCGGCCTGAAAATGCTGGTTTGACCTCTGTTTTTTAGGAGAACCCAAATTAGCTTCATTTGGGAACCTAGAGTCAATGGATTAACATCTTTAATCAATATTTTGGAATTAAAACTGTGGCGTCCCGCGCCCTCGCGGCGCGGTCGCCGTTCCTTATACTACTACTAATGGGCTAAGTTATAGTCTAATCCATTATTCGTTATTAGACTATTGTTCTTTTAATTTACGTTCATATGCGGGTAAATTTTTTTTCTTTACTTTAACCCGCGGGTTCTTAACATGTTATGCTGTTACACTAATAACATATCTTGCTATTACTTTAAGGATTCGGATATCAAACTAATTCCCGAAAACTTGTCTTAACTTATTACAGTCCGTTGTTCTTTACTAAGACAATGGTTGTAATATCTTCTTCTTAGAACTAAACATATATACTATTATTCTATATTACATTAATTTGCAGCGGAATTTAATTTCTAAGCGAGCGTAGTAAAGACCACTCCCGTGCACCCATGACATTTCCGCCACCCTTGCCTCCGCATGTCCACCAAGCAAACCACTATATGACTGGCTACTTACCTTTGTTACCGTGACACGTAGTAAACCGGGATGAGCTAACGCCAGCAAGTATAAACATGCATACATCATAAACTAATAGAAATTACATTAAGAGTTATGATGCAAATATGCTCGTGTGAAACATGCTTTAAACTACTTTCTATCTTTTGTGTTTACTTTATTTGGCTGGTCTAGTCGGACTCTCTACTACTGGAGATTTCCCTCCCTCCCTTGCGGAGGCCGACGACCCGTCGGTCTTTTACTTCTTGGCTCATTACTTACATCGTCTCGGTCAAGTCAGAATCTCTACTCTTTGAGATTTTCCTCCCTTGCGGAGGCTGACGACCCGTCAGTCTTTTACTTTACTGGCTCATTACTTACTGTCTGGTCAAGTCGGAATCTCTACTCTTTGAGATTTTTCCTCCCTTGCGGAGGCCGACGACCCGTCAGTATTAACTGTGCATAAGGGTAACCATATGTCGCCCTTCTACAATCTAGAGCATTAAGCCCTCCAAACATGTATAATCACATGTAATCACATAGACTTAAGAACATAAATAAATTAATAGTTCTAAGTCTAACTACAAATTTTACTCGAGTCTAGACAAACATATATGTCTATACTTACCGGTAATCCGCTAGGATACCCGCTTGTTTGAAGTTCTTTCTTGTTGCTTTGGCTCTCGTGCCAAAACCTGTTTCATGGAAATAGGTATCAATTCCCTATTCCAATCACAATTCCTCATACTTAGATTCTTAAATCTAATTTCAAACTCATTTATGGACTATTTCCCTTTAAGGCCGAATTCTAGCTCAAGAGGCAATTTACACATATTCGTGTATCTCGGTTTCTGAATCTTAATCTATTCGTTTCCGAGGTTTAAAACTGTTATCCATTCACTAGAATCAGATGCCTAACTCATTGCTTGCTAACTAGATTTTAGGAAATTTTGGCAGAGTTTCGCCTTAACTTTCCTCGTTTCCCGAGTTTTCAATAACTCGTTTTACTTCCGATTTCGGTACCTGTAGTCCAGATTCACATTCCTGAACACAAATTGCTACATAAATTGAACAAAAATACATTTCCTCCATTTCTAGGGATTTTCGGATTTTTAGTGTAAATCCAAAAAAAATTGTTTAATCCTTTCAATACTTGCACATTAAACTCCTATCGTAGTCCCCGACAAAACCTCGGTTTCGTTTTTCGATTTTACGGATTTTTCCCGAGATGAGTTACTATTCACAAAAACGAAAAAGCAAGCAGTTTCTCATGAAAAATCCGAAATCTTACCTTGAAAAGTTGAGATTCTCCGCTACAATGCCTCAGGTTATATTTCCACCAGACTGAACGGAAGAAATTTCGGCGAAAACGGATGATTCCTTGATTTTCCCTTGATTTTCTCTCTTTTCTCTCTCTTTTCTCTAGTCTCTCGGCCACCCTTAGGAAAATAGAACACTTTGTGTTCTAATGTGCTTCCGTAGGACTCTTTAATTGTATTATGAATATTATATTAATATTTCAAAAAATATCTTAACATTACTTTCTAAATTAAATTAGAGAAATAACTTTAATTCCCATAATTTAATTCTACTAATTCTAATTAAGTTTAACACTTAATTTAAGTGGTTCCGTGTTCCCCACATTTTTTTTTGTCGAGACCAAACTTTTCGCTTTTTTCAAACGAGTCTCCTTAAATGCATCGATAATTTCACACCCCGTGACAGGTTCTATATCTTTTCGGATTGCCGAGCACCCTGGGTCAAATTTCTCATATTCAACCCACTTCTCTTGGGTATCTCAATAGTCAATTTCATTTTTGAAATTTTCATTTTAAACAATCCAGAATTGCCAAAACGCGCGTACCCTCAGGTTTTCTTTTTTTCGCGATTTCGCTTTTAACCGACTCGGAAAAATTACATTTCAGGAACTTTTGTCATTTTCCTTACTTCTAATATTTCTACTCTTTTTCTAACTGGTCATTTGGTCATTTACCAAATATTTCAGTTTTTCATAACTAAAATATACCTGTTAAAATTTCTAACTTTTAACCGATATTTTACTATTCACAATTGATATTTACGAATTTTCTCTGTAACAATATTCGTATTATAACTTTACACTTTTCGGGTGATTTTACCCCGTATATATAGTTTCTACATAACACTTTCCTGATTACATCAATATTTCTACTACTTTCTGTTCCGGGAATAATTACGGTCAAATGCCGGACTGTCCGATTTTGATTTAATATTTTCCCGGTCATTACAAAAACCCTTGAAATGATGATTTGAAACATGTAATTGATTATGGCATACTAATAGGAAATTAAATGATATGATTGACTCTGAATTACTTTACGAATGAGATTGGAATCCTAAAGTATTATCTTGTAGCAGTGATGGCCGAGGACTCGGATTGAGAGGCTTGATGAATCGGAAGATGAAATAGTGTGCCGCTAACTACAGGTTGTAGTTCATGGAACTCATGACTTGTTGTAGTTCATGGGGACCCACGGCTTGTTGTAGTTCGTGGGATTATAATAATGATTTCATAATGTTTAATGAATGGCTTTTTAATGAAAGAGATATTGCGAACTGGTAAGCCCACTTATGGCCTAGATAAGATGTGGAGAGTGCATCCTCGGGCGTAACTCAAAACCTGGCCCGGAAGGCTTGTGCACTTGGTTGTGTAAGTAATTTGTACAAATTACTTATTGATGCCTATAATACGGTAATTTTCAATTGCATTTCCTTTGAGAAAAAAGATATGAGGTTTCTGCTATTGTGTTGGAGCTGAATGTCTATATTTATTCATTTACTTATCATTTATTCACTTATTTATTTATTTACCAAGTTATTTCAAAATATATCCTACTGGGCCTTTCGCTCACATTTTATTGTTTTAAAAATGTTAACCCCTCCCATGAGACTCTAGGAGTAGTGCGGAGTAGCTAAGTGCTACCACCAGATTTTGGCGAGGCTTGTGTCATCCTCCCTGTATACCAATGTAAGAACTTGAAAATTCTGTAAACTATTGTACTTGGATTTCTAGACTTTGGATGATGTCTGTAACTGTAATGATTTACTTACATGTCGTGTATGTACGGTAACAAGATCTTGTGGAAAGATCATGTAGTTCATTTTAATTGAGTATGTGGGGCTCGTCGGGAATTTCCTTTATTTTCGTGCGCTTAACTCCTAATCGAGCTCCACATCACCACCCCTACCCCAGGGCATGACAGAGTGGTATCAGAGCCCTAGGTTAAGAATCCATAAGATTGTACATACATGTGTGACATCAAGAATCCACCGAATGACCTAGTTTCTTTTCGAGATAAAGGAGATGTTGTTGCGTCGAGGGTCGGTTAACAACCCTGACTCCATAGAACCAGGAGTTCAAGGATGCCATGTATGCTGCTTTTCAAGGCATGGTAACCCGAGCTCAGAATGAGCGACCAGCTATGGACAGGAAGAAAAGTTACTTCCGGGAATTCAGGTGTACACCCATTCCCACATTCAATAGTGAGGGAAGACCTCAAGAAGCAGAGTTCTGGTTGGACTCCATAGTTAAACACTTAGATACTATGGGAGTACCGAAAGAATACCAGATTGAATTCACTGTATACAAAATGGAAGGCCAAGCAAGCAACTTGTGGAAGCAAGTAAGAAGAAGGCTTAATGTTGTGAAAATGACTTGGGAGCAGTTTGAAACTCTTCAATGAACAATATTTCCCTCAGAGCTACAGGGATCAGAAGGCATTGGAGTTTATGACCTTGCAACAGGGTGATATGATGATATGGGAATATGAGGCTAAGTTTAATGACTTGTCCCGCTTTGCACCATCTCTGCTGGAATCTGAGCATTTGAAATGCCTGAAGTTTGAGAAAGGTATGAAACCTAATGTAAGGAAACCCTTAGTGCCCCAAAGAATCTAAAATTTTCAAGGCCTGATGGATGCTACTACAAGCATGGAATAAGATAACTTGGTGATGACGGGTATTTCTACCAACAAATCAAGTACTTTTAAGCTTGAATATTTGTAAGCTTTCAAGCATTTTTGTTAGTTTTCAAGCATTTTTGTTATTTTAATGTCTTTTGAGTCTTTTTTTATAGGAGTTATAAATAAATGCGAACTTGGATGATTTTGCATGAAGCAAAGAAGAATATTTGCCCAACTTGTGAATCAATGGCAAGAGGAGGCGAAAGAGGAATTTAAGGCACAAAAGAGGAGGCTTGAATGTAAAAAGCGGGCTGCAACGCACCATTTTGGGCTACAGCGGACAAAGGAATAAAAAGAAGTCCAGAGAGCAAGCAGCAAGCAAGTCGCAACAAGACCCAAACGTGCTTGACTTTAAAATGCACGCTGCAGCGCACCAGAGGGGCTTTTGTGCCCCCAAAACGTGCCCAGAGATTTGACACGCGCTGCAGCGTGCCCAAGGGGAGCTGCAGTGCACCAAATGGGCCCAGGAATGTGTCATACGCGCTATAGCGCGCTCAAGGGCGCTGCAGCGTGTCTCAGCCCCCTGCGAGCAAAATCCCTCTTTCAAAAATGCATGCCGCAGCGTATTTTATTTTTGTTTTCTCTTGTAGTATAAAAGGAAAGAGATGCCATTTTGGAAGGGGAGCCCGAAAAAGTGAAGAAAACATTAAAAAGAGGCCGAAATCCTTCATCTTGGAGGTCCTTGGAAGCTCTTCAATGGATATTGGGTTTTATCTTCTTTCATCTATTTTTCCATGTTGAGCTAGACATTAAATCTAGGACTTGATGTAGTTTTATTTGAACTATGTTTTGAATATTTTGTTGATTGTTAATTTAATTTCATTTTCAATTCATTTATGTTTCTCTATGCTTAATGCTTTTAATTTATTTGGCCAATGAGTTAGATGATTTTTAGATTGCGAATTTGATGCTTGGGAGAGATTGAATTCTTTATCTAGATTTGAGAAGCATAGTCTAGGTTGTTGTGAGACCGGGAGGAGATCAACGCTTAGATAATCAAATTAGGATTTAGGTCATTGTGAGGCCGGGAGGCGATCAATATTCTTATTTTCTAATTCTAAAGGCTTAAGCTTAATTTGTGTTTAAATGTTCATTTCGAATAGGGATATTGTTTTGGGTATTTAAATATAATTTCTTGTGAGGCACTCGGGAGAGGTTGCGAGATGACATTAGAGTCTTGATTAATGAATTGAATGGAATTGATTAGCGATTACATAATATGATGAACACAGGAATAATAAAGCGAAATCAAGTCCCTAGACCATTTGTGTATAGATACTTTATTTTCTTATTTTCATATTTATTTTGTTCTATTTTCTTCATTGTCATTTTATTAGGTTGCCTAGATAAAGTTAAGTTACTATAATTACGGTACTTAATTGCAATTCTAAATCCAATCCCTATGGAGACGATACTCACTCACCTTATACTCAAAACTTGACATTGTACGCTTGCGGAAATTTATTATGCAAAAATAAATTCGCATCAAATTTTTGGCGCCGTTGCCGGGGATTGGCATTTTAAATTGTTGTTAATATTGTGAGTACATAACTTCATATTAATTTAGGCTTTTATTTTTCATTTTAATCTTTTGTTTTATTTTTGTTTTCTCTTGTTTTACGAGGTACTTGGATATGGTTGATCGACAAGTCCTCTCAAGATTTGCTCAACGAGACTCTGAGCCATTTTTTAGTGCTTGGGAGAGATACAAGGAGCTACTCATTCAGTTTCCCCACCATGGTTTCCCGAGGGAGGTGCAACTACGAATCTTCCTCGATGGGTTAGATGCCGCAACAAGAACGTGGGTGGAGAGAGGAAATGGTACCACCTCTTTTTACCAACTATCTGCGGATGAATCTTATTGGTTGTTGGAAGACGTGGCCGATGTTCACTAACGGTATTGGAGGTATTCAACAAACCACCACGGTTTTGTGGATAGCTCCAACATTTCGGAGCCATGGCTTGACACCCCCCGTCACCAAGCGGAGTCTTCTACCTCACTCGAAGACCTTGTCGTCCAATTTTCAAAGGAGACAAGACTCCACATAGAGAAGTTAGAGAGGATGGAGGCGCTCAACCAACTTCACGAGCAAATGGAGACAACTCTAGTAGAGTTGTTTAGGTTGAAGCTACTTCCAGATTAATCTACTAACGCCATGAATAGGGAACCAAAAGAGGAGGAATGGGAGTTCTTTGAAGATGACTCTTTGAGAGAGGAGACTCAACAATTGGTTAGTGAAGAATCTCAAGAAGATGTCAATGAGTGTCAATGCCTCGAGACCCCTGGTGGGTGTCGAATCCAACAAATAATAATACTTGCTTTTAGAAATATAAATTGTAGTAGTGATAAGCAAGGTCGAATCCACAGGGATTGGGTATACTTATTTTAATGAAAATTGAAGCAAAGAAAATGGGGTTTTGAAATCGAGAAAAATTAACTGAAGAAGCAATTATAATCAACTAAAATTGAGAGAAATTAATATCAAGCAAATATCCAACTAAAGGTATAATTTCAGAATTGGTTCAAAGAATTGGTCATAGATACGAAGATAAAATCATATATTCTTCACTAAATTGGTTATGGTTATTAACAAGCTCTAACAACCTATCTCTCCTTAGTTTCTTGATAACCAAGAGAAGCTCTTTGATTATTTCCCTTGTTAATGAACAACCCTAGACAAGCTCTTAAGATTTAATCCACCAACAGCATTAACAACTAGAGAGACCACCAATTCTAGCTAACAAACTCACAAGCTCGGTTCATTTAGACTAGGTTATACATCTTCATAACATAAATTGAAAATATCTCTATAATCAACTATGTTATTTTACCACTAATATTAGAACACTTAAACAATTACGGATTTAAAGTTCTAAATGACAATATATTATTTTGACAATTGAACAATAGGCCTTTTTGTATCAACCAACCAAAACAATAATAATCAAGAGAAATAGAAGATATATAAATATTGAAGAAATAAAAAAACACTGAAAATTTATTTAGATCTCACAATTCTTGAAGAACCAAAACTTCAATTATCCTCAGGTTGGAAGAAAATATTTAGCTACTCATAATTGAAAGAACACCCAAAAGAAAATAAAGATGAAATCGAAAATAACCTAGAAAAAACTTTCTCCTATGAAAACCCTAGCCCCTTTTTATAAAGGATGCCCTATTCTAGATAAGGAAGTTTCCCAAAAACGAATCACACCAAAATAGGGGTTTTGGAGACCCTAATCCTTTTCCCTTGTAAATTCAGAACCCTAATTCGGGGGTTATACCTGGACGGTAAGGTGCCCACGCCATATGCGAAAACCTCTTCTGGTCTTGCCAACTTCTTGAATTCTGATTTTTCCTCCTTAATTTGGGATTTTGTGAAGATCATGCTAATCATTAGATTTTGAACTTGTTTAATCCAAATCTTCAACCTAATCCACAAAATACGAAATATAATCAAAATCCATGATTTAAGCAATTTTAGTTATTCAAATATGAGGAAAATATCATAGAATATATGGCTAATATGCATCTTATCAACCC
>CP050225.2:21366205-21535482 GCA_012066045.3 Morus alba | reverse complement strand
CCGGTTTTTAAGAGATAAAAATACCACCCAATGTTTATTTTTTCATGCTAAGAACAGAGAGAGCTCAGCTAAAGAGAAAGGAAGAAAAAAACAAATTCACCCAAAGTGAGCAAAATGAGTTTTGATCAAATTGAATGAAACAACACCGCTAGCCCACGCCACTAAGGATTTCTTCATTCTCTGAGGTAAATTTCAGTTTCTTTTCACTTTTTTCAACCTTGGATGCATGTTTAAGTATGGGGAAAAGCATGAACTTTTTTTTTTTTTTTTTTTTGCTTAAGATGATGATTAAGCTTGTGGTTGTTAAGAACTTGAAAATCTAGTGATTAAGGAAGAATTCTAGGTTAATTGACCTTTGTTTCTATCGATTCTTGGTATGGGGAATTTTTGTAGAAATATGGTAACACCCTAGAATTGTGATGCTATTGAGGATTAAATGGAAAGAAAAAGAATAAGAATTGTGTTTGATGGTGGAAACAACGGATAAAATGAGCTAAAGTTAACTCGGGAAACCTAGGAACATAGGCGGAACTCTGCCAAAATTTAGTTTGAGCATTTTGAAGTAAACCAGTTTTCATGAGGAATAAGGGATTAAGATGTGAAAAATAAGTCAATTTGATAATCGGTGATGTGTAGAAACCGAACACAATGGGAATTCACATATTTGGACCAAAAATGAAAATTAGGCCCATGACTGAGGAAGGTGCACGGTTTTAGTGCAAATTCTTGAGATATGATATATTTTGGGATTGAACACCAAACATAAGGATTTTAAACCTTTCTGTATTAAGTTTTAAGATAATTATTGATCATAGATTTTGAATCTAACGATCAGAAATTATGTAATAGGATCGATTAACGATCGAAGTCGGAAAGGATCAAGTGAGCAAAGGACGCAATATTAGCAAAACTTTTATAAGTATCAGTAATTTTTCTTCCCTACAATGCGAATAAATTTATTTCTCTATGTTGCTCAATCCGAGCATGTGGCGACCCGTGCCCTCGCCCATGCGATCGTCGTTCCTTATACTAAGCTATAGTCTAATCCATTATTCATTGTTAGACTATTGTCTCTTTAATTTACATTCGTATGCGGGTAAATTTTTTTTTCTGTACTTTAACCCTCGGGTTCTTAACATGTTATGTTGTTACACTAATAACACATCTTGCTATTACTTTAAGGATTTGGATATCATACTAGTTCCCGAAAACTTGTCTTAACTTATTACAGTCCGTTGTTCTTTACTAAGATAATGGTTGTAATATCTTCTTCTTAGAACTGAACATACATACTATTATTCTATATTACATTAATCTACAGCGGAAAATTATTTTCTAAGCGAGCGTAGTGGAGACCACTCCCGTGCACCCATGACATTTCCGCCAACCTTGCCTCCGCATGTCCATCAAGCAAACCACTATACGACTGGCTACTTACCTTTGTTACCTGGACACGAGTAAACTGATGAGCTAACCCTCAGCAAGTATAAACATGCATACATCATAAATATACTAAAGGAGAGCTCAGGGGTACTGTTCACGCAGACCCAATTCACTGTTTCTTCTACAGTGAAATGAGATTTTGCCCATGATTTACTGTTCACTTCTTCTTCTGGCCCAGGGGCTTTTTGGTCTTTTCGTGGCTTTTTAGGTTTTCCTTTCCTCTTCTCTCTCGATTCTCTCATTTCTCAATTCTCTCATTTTCTTTGCCCTTACTTTCCTCTTCTCTCTCGATTCTCTCATTTCCTTTCTGAAACCCTATTTTCCTTTTTTCTTCTTCTTTGTGTGATTACGAGATCTGCCTCTCTCGATTCTCTCATCTCCTTGGCCCTTAGCTTCCTTTTTTCTCTCTCGATTCTCTTATTTCCTTAGCCCTCTTTCTGAACCCTTATTTTTCCTTTTCCCCCCTCGATTCTCTCATCTCCTCGGCCGCCTTCATTTGCTCTGTTTTGTGGCTTTTTCTTCGTGTGATTCTTCTTTCTCGCTCTGTTTTGGATGGGATGTTGTACCTTAAAACAGAGATTTGGGTGGAAATCTAGGGATTTTATCTCTTTTCTTTGGTGATTTGTCTGTAAATGGAGTCCTGGCCTTTTTTGATTTTTGGCTTTCCTTATTCTTCCTCTTCGGCGATTTCTCCGTAAATGGAGTCGTAGTTTTTTATTTTCTTTTTTATTTTCTTTTATTTTTTTTTATTTCTTCGTTTGAATGCTCCTCTGCCATTTTGGATAATTTTTTTCCTTTTTTTCTTCTTCTTTTTAATGGTTTTATTTATTTCTCCCTGTGATTTTTTGCGGATCTTTGTCCTCATTTATTTGGATCCCGTGCGTGTTTTTTTTTTTGGATTTTTCCTCTCTCATTCATCTGGGTTTGGATTGTTTTCTTTTTCTTTCTTTTTTCCTTCTTCGGCTGTTTTTTTTTTCCTGTGATTTTGGTTACTGTTGTCCTCATTCGTTTTGGTTTTGGTGCAGGGCTTCTCGATTCATCTACATTTTGGTCCAGGCTTCTTCTATTTTCCTGGTTTGCCTTTATGTTCGTTTAAATGTTGATTTTAGCTTCTGCTTTGAGTTTTTTTTTTTAATTTATCTTGGTCTTCTTTTTTCCTCTATTTATTATGTTCATGATCTGTGTTGTGGACGGTAGTGATTTATCTTGCCATTTTGCTTAATTGTACTCATTTTTGTGCAAATGTGTTGAATGAATCTTAAAAAAATAAATAAATAAAAAATAAAAAAATAAATAAAAAATTGTATCCAGATGGTTCTACATATATCTATATTGCTCTTTTTTTTTCTATTTGTTGACTTGATGATATGTGTTATGGATGACAGTGATTTGTCGTGCCACCTTGCTTAGTTGTATTTATTATGCTGCAGATGTATTAAATGAATCCCTGATTTTTCTGAAATATCGTAGGAGTTAATCATGACTTTTTTTCTTCTTATTTATTCCCGTTTCTCTTTCTTTCGTCTCATTATTATTGTAATATTATATTTATTTCCTGTTTTTCTTATTATAAATTGCCTCTCTCTCCCATTGTTAAATTTCTGCCCCTATTATTTCTATTCATCGACTTTCAACTTTTTTACGTAATGTTATTAGGGGTTGTCAACTGTTTACATTTCTTCTTTCTGTTCTTCATCTATAAATACTCCTGCACCTGAATTTATTGCCTATGCCTTTGCCTTCTTTTCCTGTACACCAGAGTTATCATCTACGCCTCTATTCCCCCCTTCCTTGCATTTCACCTCTTTCCTTCTCTATTTCACTTTCCATCATTTACTACGTTGTTTTCTCATTTACTACCCTGTTTATTTGTCTCTGTGCGTTTTTACTCTCTTTGCTTATAGTCGTTTGGCTGATATCTCAAAATTAAGACAAGACTGTTCCAGGTATTATTTATAAACCCTATCCGTAACTCTTTAATTTCTCATACTGATATTAAATATATTGTTTTCCTCTGGTGGCATTAATTTTTGTCCTTTGCATTTTTTTAACTATGTTTACCTCCCTTTGTATTTCCTTACTCTATAATGCTGATATGTTTACCCTTTTTTTATTTGTTTCTCACAGACTTATATATATATATATATACATATATATATATATACATGTTTATCCCACGTATTCTACTCCTGGTAAGTTCGTTTTGGTGGCGATGATGAGTATAATCAATATTTATATATTGAGTTCTATGTAATTTGTTCAAAGATTGCTGTGAATATCTATTTGCTACCTCTGTTTTTCCACTGTTGAGCCCTGGTTTTTTCATTTTGTTCTTACCATTTGGGGAAAAAAAAGTTTTATACTGTTCTTTCTTTTTTTTTTCCCCTTATCGCAGTTTGATTCAGGACCTTTTTGTACGTGCAATACCTTTCTTTTTCTGTTACTCACCTTCGGCTTTCTTATTCCATTCCTATTATTTTACACAGAAAAATCTCCCTGCAGAGAGGGAAAAAAAAAACAAAACACAGGCTTTATTATTTCACTCTCTTCTCCTTATTCTATTCATCACGTTTTTATTTTTCTATGTCCTATTGCTTACAATCTCTTTTTTCTTTAGTCTTCCTATTTTATTTCATCATATAATCTATATTATACTATACTTCTTACATTGTTTTCTCCTCCCTTTGGGTTTTGTATTTAATTCACCTAGTAGTCTTTGAACAATTTCATATCTTACTCAAGTTATCTATTTTCCGTTACATCAAAATTATAATCTGTGTGACAGATACAATGTGTTACCCTTTGTGCAGTTGCCTTAGCAGGAAGCCATTATGTATTTGTCACACATTGCTAAAAAGATTAAATACCTGAGCCACCGCTTTTATTCATTATGTTATTCTTTCACTGATCATTATTTGGTGATATTTGATGCTCATATACACGACTTTACTCAAAATCTGAGAGCTTCACCTATTGGTATCAATTTCTGCCCATAATTTTATTATGCCTATATCTGTTAGTTTTTTAAATTTATTTCTCCTGCTATTTACTCATTCATTTGTTTACTTGATTATTTGTGTTTTCTAAGGTCTATTATTGCACACTGTCCTATTCTGTTGCCTTTATATTGGTCATTGCTCTTGACCTTCAGTTCGTTGACATTCCAGATTTAACATGGGATTTATATAAAGACATGAGGTATTTCCTACATCTTTTATCATACTGAATATTATATTGTTCCTTTATTTTCTTTTTTTTTTTCTTTTTTTTTTTCTTTTTTCCTTTTTCCCTTTTTCTATATAATTTTATGTACATTATTCAGACTTAATTTTTTTCCCTCACCTGTAACAGAAGACATTCAAGACATTGAAGACAACTAATGGTTTATATAGATTCATTTATTTATTTAGTGTTTACTAATAAATTTAGCTTATTTGGTGTTAATATGTAATTAATTTTTTTCCACTCAATAATATCTAATGTTGTAAATTTATTGCTTTCTATCTTTCTAAGTATTTTTGTACTATCTTATTTATTTACAAATGTTGTAATCATAAACTAGAGTGATCCACAAGGCAAAAAGACTTAAAAATCCTTTACCATAAACAAGAGATAATGAAAAAAAGGATAAAACCATAACTACAATAATACAAAGGCAATAACACTTAAAAAACCTTCATCATAAATAGGAGAACAAAAAAAAAAAAAAAAAAAAAATAACAAGATTGATCTTTATGTATTAGGAAGAAAAAAAAAAGGGATTCATCTTCGTATTAAAAAAAAAAAAAAAAAAAAAACAGCCAAGAAAGGCATAAGACAAAATTATTGTAACATAACACTTAAAAAACCTTCACCATAAATGGGAGAACAAAAAAAAAATCAACAAGATTGATCTTTATGTATTAGGAAGAAAAAAAAATTCATCTTCGGATTAAAAAAAAAAAAAACCTGGCCAAGAAAGGCATAGTCTGCCTTGCAAATCCAAGGGTAAAACAACTTAAAAAATCTTCATCTTCACCATAAACGGAAGAACAAAAAAAAGACAAAACTATTGTAACACTGTACGAATTTTTGTTAATGAAAAAGTTTATATTTCAAGAATAGAAAATAACTATACATAAATTTAAATTGTCATTTACATTAAAAAGACAATAATTTTTTTTATCAAAATTTGCTATCCAATGACAATAAATAAAAATCAAAGATAAACTTTGAATAAAATAAAATTATATCTAAATAGCAAAATTTTTACTCATAGACAATTATGTGTTATTTTATTACAAGCTACAACTCCAAAAAGATTACATATACTAATTCATGATTCAACTAATAAATATACAAATTATATAAAAAAAAAATGTATACAAAGAAATTCTACATAGTATCAAATAAAAAAATAAAACACCATATAAAATTATAACTTACACTTAGATTTAATTGTGGCCTTAATCATCATGTATTACAATTAAATTTAATCTCTTTCTTCACCTATAACTTAAGAAATTAAAAACTATCAACTACTTATATAGATTTATTTATTTATTCACTATTTATTAATAAATCCATTTTATTCAATATTAAAATTTGATAAATTTATTTTCCACTAAATAACACCTAATGTTGTAAGTTTATTATCCTCTATCTTTGTAAATATGTTTACATCATCTATTTTACTTGAAAAGGATAGAAATATACATATGTATTTATTACCAATATGTCATTTGTTTACCAATTTAATCAATAAATTACTTATATTTTATTAATTAATTTTGCCTATAATTAGCATTAATCTTATCATAAAGTTAGCATTATTTTCCTTCCAATAAATTCATAATTAAAATAATGAAATATCACAAATATTATTACAAATTCTATTTTATTAATTCATTTTTGCCCATAATTATTATTGTCATAGAATTAAAATTGTTAATAGTGTTGTTTTAATACTATTGATATTACTATATCATTTTTCTACCCATAAATCATAATTAAAATAACAAAATATGATAAATGCTATTATAAAAAAATTATTTGCTTAATTTCCTATAAGTAATCTTACAATAAAAATATTAATTACATATAAATTATTTACATAAACATATTTTATTCTCTTTTCTAATCAAATTAACTTTCTATCGTAGAAACAAATGGACAAGAGAAAAACTCAACAAAAAACAACACAATCAAACAAGCGTATCCGTTGTATCATTTCCCAGATGAATCAAAATTATTCTGGCATAAGCGAACAAGATTCAAATGAAATAAATCAAATGGATGTACCTTTGCGGGCAAGAGCTTCTCAACTCAATCTTCGGACAACACAACTTACACAGTCTCAAGATGAGATTTTTCAATCATTCATGCCATCAACATCTGAAAATCACGATAGAGAATGTAATTCTCTCATCCATTCTAACTATTCTTTTTTAAAAAACTAGAAAAAAAAAATTCATACAATGACAATACTAATTTTTTACATATTGTTGTTATTTTCTTATACTTTTTTTT
This sequence comes from Morus alba, assembly GCA_012066045.3. Classification (NCBI taxonomy): domain Eukaryota; kingdom Viridiplantae; phylum Streptophyta; class Magnoliopsida; order Rosales; family Moraceae; genus Morus; species Morus alba. Next base: position 21,528,531 of record CP050225.2, on the reverse strand, counting down.
TATAGGCACTTTGGTAATCTCTACATCGATCTCGAAACCTGCTGCTATCTCTGTCAACATTGCGGTAGCTCTCTTTTTGGCTTAACGAACAAATTAGCGTTAGTACTATTCCTAAATAGAATATTTGTTGCAAAGATGGAAAAATAACCTTGCCCTTAATTAAAAAAACACCTCGAACACTTGATACACTTCTTAATTATCATGGAGGATTAATTAGTACACATTTTTTGAAGAAACATTCGAACATATAACTCTATGTTTGCATTTACATCATTTGGTGCTAATATAGATACAAGTACACAAAATTCAAAAGGACCAAATATTTTTAAAATAAGTGGGCAAGTACATCATCTTATAGGGTCTCTATTGCCAATTAATAATAATCCTCCAAAATTTGCACAACTCTATATATATGACACACAAATTGAAGTCCGAAATCGGATAGCATCATTCTCATTTGATAATGAATCCAAAAACATAATACAATTTATAGTTGAAAATCTTATCAGAATGCTTGATAAAACAAATAAATTAGTTAAAATTTTTCGAATGATAAAGGATAGATATCAACAAGATGAGATACCATCTATGAAACTAAGACTTATAAGCTAAAGAAATACAGATAGTAACCAATATGAGTTACCCACATCAAACGATATAGCTGCTTTAATAGTTGGAGACAATGGTGAATATGTACAAGGAAAAGACATTATTATCCAAGATAGAACAGATAGTTTGCAGAGAATTACAAAACTACACCTATGTTATATGGCCCTTCAATATCCTTTATTATTTCCATATGGAGAAGATGGTTATACAATAAACTTAAAATATAATATAAATAACTTAAGTAATAAATATATAAGAAAAAAAATCTCTGTCACGAGAACTTTATTGCTATCAATTACAAGAATGTAGAACTCAAGGAAATACACTTTTTGAGGGGCGATTATTTCAACAAGATATGTAGTTGATGCATATGCTACAGAGAAGAAGATAGACTAGATTATATTCGAAAAAATCAAAAAAATTTGCGATCTGAAATTTATCAAGGAATTCAAGACGCTATTACAAGAGGAGATACAAATGCACAAGCAATAGGAAAAAGAATTATCCTTCCTTCAAGCCATACTAGAAGCCCTAGATATATTATTCAAAATTATCAAGATGCAATGGCAATTTGCAGACGCTATGGAAACCCTGATTTATTTATAACATTTACATGTAATCCAAAATGGCCTGAAATTACTAGAGCCTTAGCAAAAATACCCGGACAAAAACCTGAAGATAGACCAGATATTATCACTAGAATTTTTAAAATAAAATTAGATAGTCTTTTATCCATTATTAAAAATAAAAAAAAAATTTGGAGTAATTATAGCAGGTTAGTTTTCTTCTCCTAAAGCTTTTTACTTTCTTAATAAGAAAAAAAAAAAACACTTTTTTTCCAACACTACAAAAAAAAAAAAAATTATGATAAAATATTTTTTTCATGTTGCGATTTATATGTTGTTGAATTTCAAAAACGAGGCTACCACATTCTCATTTCCTCTTGGCTCCACCACCATGATGACAAACTACGTGAGCCATCACAAATAGACAAATTTATTTCTGCAGAAATACCTAATCCTCATAATAATTTACTAGAATTTTAACAACATTATAACCTAGAATTTATGATGCATGGACCATGTGGCATAGCTAAGACAAATTCTCCATGTATGAAAAATTCAGAATGTTCAAAAAAAATTCCTAAAAAATTTAATAATGAAACAACAATTGACGAAAATGGATTTGTTAATTATAAACGAAGAAACACACCCTTCTATGTTGAAAAACAAGGCATTAAATTAGATAATAGATATGTAGTTCCATACAATAAAACTTTATGCCTAAAATTTCATGGTCATATTAATGTAGAAACTAAACCTTTCTATTTTTATACACTAAAACGATTACCTTCTTTTATCAGCAATTAGCCAAAATGACGGCATTAATTCGAGCGCTAAAACCAAATGAAGTTTATGAAACTATCAGAGCCAGAATATGCAGACTATGGACAAATAATGATCTGAGTACTGGACGTCTGATCAGCCTTGACAGTGTTTTAGTTGACGAAGAGGTAATATTTTTTACCAAATACAATATTTTGTTATCTCCATTTAATACCAAATATTATAAATCAAATAACAATACTACCATTTATATCTACAGCATGAAGCAATTCAAGGATCAATACGGGCACGAGACTCAGATACTATCTACCAAAAAATTCAATTAGCAATATATATGATATCAACAACTTCTTCGTCACAGAGAACAAACCAACATACAAAGTTGTCCCATACATTGCAATGCTACAATTTGCTCGCGCAACAGTATTTGCTCCAGTCACAGAAGAGGCGCCACCTATTCCATATCATAGATTTTACTTCATTGAAATCGATCAACTCCAGCACAGAATTCAATCAACTAAAATCCTAAGTTGTAAGATAAAATTACTCTCTCTAAAAAAAAAAATTACATCATCAATATTTTAATTAATACCTTTAACATTTACTATTTATTTTTCAATAGATGTTATTGGTGTCATCACAAGAGTACAAACAATTGAACAAATAAATATCAGCAGCAGACAAATATCTCGACGGACAATAATGATACAAAATATAAGGTAAATTAACTTTTCATAATCACTACTATAATCATATAAAAAAATTTATTTAATAAAAGTATAAAACTTTTACATCACTTAAAACTCTTTATTCTAACTTTTTTGTTTTACCACTTTTTTTCTCACAGAAACGAACAGCTTCAAATCACATTATGGGGACATAAAGCGGATCAATTTGATGAAAATATCATTAGATCAATGAAAGGACCAAGAGTTGCGCTTTTGTAGCAATGTTAGTGAAACAATACCTAGGTATTTTTTAACGACTCATAAAAATAATAACATATAACATAAACTATTTACATATAATAAATTAAAATATTAACCACTTTATTGTTCATCTTTAAGGTAATGCATATGTATCAAGTATTGTCAACAACAATCTTCTACCTTGATCCGGAGATACCGAAACGCAGACATTGAAAACAAGGTAAGAATCAAATCCCAAAACTTTAAAAACAATAAATTATATGAAATTTTTTTCATAATAATAATTAATTACATATATATATATATAGGTTCTCTCAGCAACCTCAAGAAATTGAGTTCTCAACAGCACCAACAATACCAAGACAATCTATTGAAGAACAAAAAACATTGAATAGAAGAACAATTAATGAGCTAAAGACATTGGATCAAGAAAATAACCAAGTTAGTATCATAATATTCTATCTATTTCTTTTCCTTTAATTACATCATTTAATCTAAACATCTTTCCATGTGTATATCAAATTTAATGTAAAAATCTTTACGCATGTATATAGGGAACTAAATTCACGAAGAAAAGCTACTATAACTACATTCTCAACAAATCAAGGTTGGTATTATAACTTCCGCCTAGATGCTATCGACAACTCGTACATGCAGAACCAATTGGTGATGCGATAGCCATGGACACATAAAGACAACACCATCCACATGGTAATCAAAACTATAAATAAACAATAACTAAAACTTATTTACTTTGACTAGCAATAATAAATATTTTATAACCTAAATTATCTATTATGTTATAAATTGCAGGTATAAACTAAATGCAACTATTGAAGGCTATACTGGCAACATGGATATCATCATATTTGGTAGAGCAGCACAGGCCTTGATAAAAAAATCCTGCTCAACATTAACAATTGACGAAGGATTTACAGATCCATTCACAATCCCACCAGTCATCAACCAATTACGAGGTGAAATAAAGATCTTCCAAATATATTTTCAAAGAAAAGGTCCTCAAATTGCCACAATTGTCTCAAAAATATTTGACGAAACTGAGTTGATGATAGCACCACCACAAATATCAGCACCTGCAATATCAACAAGGTAAAACATATTTAGTCATGTTTATTAATTATATATAAACAAACATATTTCTTACTTTAACTACATATTCAAACAACATTTCACAAGCGTAGCCCCCACTCAACTACAACATCATCAATAGATCCACATACACCAGACCCAAAAACATCAACTACCAGGTAATACATATTTAACATTTTACATTATTTATAAATTAAAAACAATACTTATAATTTTTAATTATTGAAATTTATCGACTTTATGTTATTCTAGCTCCAAAGGCAAAGAAATAGAACAACCAAAAAAACGTCCACAGACCAGGTAATATAACTACTTCTAAATCTTATTATGTTAAATTTTTTCAACTACTAATACTAACATCTTTTAATATTTACATTTTGCAGTTGAAAAAAAAAAAAATGGAGCCACAACAAAAAAAAAAAAAAAAAAAAAAGAAGAAAGAATTGTATATATATTGTAAATAACTTTATATAACAATATTATATATATATATATGTATATTATGTATACATATGTATATGTAAATAACTTCATATAACAATATCTTATGTATATATTCATATATAAATAAATTACTATCTTCTTCTAACATACAAAATTATCATCTACTGCAATACGCGCAAACGCGCGCGTTCATCACTAGTCATAAACTAATAGAAATTATATTAAGAGATATGATGCAAATATGCTCGTGTGAAACATGCTTTAAACTACTTTCTATCTTTCTGTTCTTACTTCTGTGGGCCTGGGCCCCTGCTTACTGTCTAGTCTAGTCGGGATCTCTACTCTTTGAGATTTTTCCTCCCTTGCGGAGGCCAACGACCCGTCAGTCTTTTACTTTACTGGTCAGTTCTTACTGGTTGGTCTAGAGGAATCTCTACTCTGTGAGATTTCCCTCCCTTACGGAGGCCGACGACCTGTCAGTCTTTTTACTTTACTAGTCATTTCTTACTGTCTGCTCTAGTTGGAATCTCTACTCTGTGAGATTTTCCTCCCTTGCGGAGGCCGACGACCCGTCAGTATTAACTGTGCATAAGGGTAGCCATATGTCGCCCTTTTTCAATCTAGAGCACTAAGCCCTCCAAATACGTATAATCACATGTAATCACATAGACTTAGGAACATAAGTAAATTCATAGTTCTAAGTATAACTATAGCTTACTTGAGTCCAGACAAACATATATGTCTATACTTACCGTTAATCCGCTAGGATTTCCGCTTGCTGGAAGTTCTTTCTCGTTGCTTCGGCTCTCGTGCCAAAACCTATTTCATGGAAATAGGTATTAACCACCTATTTCAAGCATCAAAATTTCACATACTTGGATTCCTAAATCCAATTTCAACTCATTTTCGAACTTAACCCCTCTAGGCTAAATTCTAGCTCAAGAGTCAAATTACACCTATTCATGTATCTCAGTTTTTGAATCTTAAACTATTCAATTCCGAGCTTTAAAACTGTTATTCATTCTCGAGAATCGAATTCTTTATTCGATGCTTATTAACTAGGTTTTTTTTTTTTTTTAGAAATTTCGGCAGAGTTTCACCTTGTTTTTTCTAGTTTCCCGAGTTTTCAATAACTCATTCTATTTCTGATTTCGGTACCTAGAGTCAATATTAGCATTCCTGAACACAAATTCCAACATAAATTGAACAAAAACACATTTCCTCCATTTTTAGGGATTTTTGAATTTTTAGTGCAAATCCAAAAAAATTTGTTCAATCCTTTCAATACTTGCACATTAAACTCCTATCGTAGTCCCCGACAAAACCTCGGTTTCGTTTTTCAATTTTACGGATTTTTTCCGAGATGAGTTACTATTCATAAAAATGAAAAAGCATGCAGTTTCTCATGAAAAATCCGAAATCTTACCTTGAAAATTTGAGATTCTCCGCTAGAATGCCTCGGGTTATGTTTCTACCGGACTGAACGGAAGAAATTTCGACGAAAACGGGTGATTCCTTGATTTTCCCTTGATTTTCTCTCTTTTCTCTTTTTTTTCTCTATCTATCGGCCACTCTTAGAAAAAGAAGCAATTTTGGCTTCTAATGTCATCCGTAGGCCATTTTAAGTGTAATATGTATATTATATTAATATTTCTAAAAATATCTCACATTACTTTCTAAAATTAAATTAGAGAACTAACTTTAATTCGCATAATTTAATTCTACTAATTCTAATTATGTTTAACACTTAATTTAAATGGTTCCGTGTTCCCCACATTTTTCTTGTCGAGACCAAACTTTCCGTTTTTCAAAACGAGTCTCTTTCTAGTACTGATAATTTCACACCCGGTACATGTTCTATACTACTTTTCTGGACTGCCGAGCACCCTGGGTCAAATTTCTCATATTCAACCCACTTCTCTTGGGTATCTCAATAGTCAATTTCTTTTTCTGAAATTCTCATTTTAAACGATCCAGAATTGCGCAAAACACGTACCCTCGCGGTACTCTTTTTTTTTTTTTGCAGTTTCCCGCTTTAACTAACTCGGAAAAATTCTGTTTCAAGAACTTTTGCCATTTTCCTTACTTCTAATATTTCTACTCTTTTTCTAATTGGTCATTTGGTCATTTACCAAATATTTCAATTTTTCATAACTAAAATATACCCGTTAAAATTTCTAACTTTTAACCGATATTTCACTATTCACAACTGATATAAACGAATTTTCTCTGTAAAAATATTCGTATTATAACTTTACACTTTTCGGGTGATTTTACCCCGTATATAAAGTTTCTACATAACACTTTCCTAATTACATCAATATTTCTACTATTTTCTATTCCGGGAAGAATTACGATCAAATATCAGACTGTCCGAATTTGACTTAAAATTTTCCCGGTCATTACAGAGCATATTGTAGACTAAATGTATGCTATAATGTGAAAATGACTCCTAAATGTTGGATACAATGTTATGCATGTATCTACGAGTCATAAGTTACAGTAGAATTTTATTCAGCGAAAAATGTGTATCGACGTCAAGTCCAAGTCAAATTAAGAGAAAAAGTTAAACTTTAATGAAAAGTCAATCTCATGATAAATTGCTCAAAAATGCACAAAGTCAAAATATTTAAATAAAGTTACCGTTTCAATGAGAAAAATTGATAAACGGTAGGAGATCAAACATCGTGTTTGTACCAGCCTTCAAAGAAAATGTTATTATGAGACTGAAAGAGATGAAACTGTGACTGAGTTGGATTGGTTAGCTACCCTACTTTTCTTTGGTTGTCTTGGCGCTAAGTACAACAGGACATAGTGATGTCAAGCGTGCCGTGCGGGCGGCCAGCATGCAAACCCGGGCCGTCACGGGCCTGGGGGTACTAACGGCCGGCCACCCACGAGGCCGGGCACTGAAAAAAACTTCGGGCCCGGCCCCCTGGCCCTGGTCCATGAGGGCCCGGGGCCCGTGCAGGGCCAGGCCCTTCAAGGGCCGTGCTGAGCCCCAGCCCTTGAAGGGTGACCACGCCCCGAAGGGCGGAGCTCAGGACCTGGGCCTCTTCAAGGGCCGTGCACAGGCCGGGCCCTTGAAGGGCCGCCCCTGCCCTGAAGGGCTCAAGGGCACAAGGGCTGGCCCTTGTATTTTTTTTTTAAAAAAAAAAAGTTATTCAAAATGTATTTTTTAAAAAAAAAAACTTATTCAAAAATGTATTTTTTTTTAAAAAAAGTTATTCAAAAAATATATATCATATGCCCCAAAAGATGTGATTTTATTGAATTGACGTAATAGGAGTACACATAAATGATCGCCTCGTTAAAAACCTTGCTAAGTAAAACCCGTGGGGAGATCGGGACAAAACCTCGTGAAGGAAAAAAAGAGTGCAATAGCTAGGAATAGTAAATTACAAATCTAAGTGCTTCGGAAGATTCTGTTATTTCTAAGTTAGAAAAATATTCTTGCATCGAATCATCTGTGTATTGTTGTTTTCGCTTTCCGCATCTTCCCCGCCTTTAACGCACATTAGTCCCTCCAAGATGTCCGGATGCATTCTCGCTTCTCTTCTCGTCAAGAATTGGGTGCTTGCGCTAAAAAGCTTGCTCGATGCTACCGTTGATACCGGAGTTGTCGAATGTCACGAGCTATTATGGACAGTGTTGGAAAACGATCTCTTGCTCTTCCACCATTGTAAGATGTCTAGTTTGTCGTCATCGATTACAAAATTTGCTTCAAAATATTTGACTAGTTCCAGTAGGCGCCTTGTGTTGAGGGGCGATCCTGCCGTTTTCTCTTTCTTCTTCAAGAAACTCCACGACGATCCTTTAGGCCCCGAATCGGTAGTTGATGACGAAGTTCCTGTTCTTTTTGACACTGTGCTATATTTTTACTTCATACAAACTAAAAACTTTTTCTAACATTTTCTTAGCGTCGGAATACTTAGTTGCATATCTATATTTAAATTCTCTGCAGGTGGCGATCATTAATGATTTAGTTCCATCTACTCCGCACCTAGGATCTAAAATTGTTGCCAATGCATATAACATAGGACAACCCCGACCAATAATTTTTAAATTTATTTTCCATTAAGTTAACTATATTTTTAAAAAGTTACGTATCCCTATAATAAGAAAATGTTTACGAAATATTAAATAGTTGATGTAAAGCTAAATGTGCAGTTGGATAATAAACACCGAAAAGTAATTCAAAGAGCATTGTAAAAAACTTCTAAAAATTTAAAAAATACTCAACAATTTTGCCAATCGAATCGAAAATTAAAATTTGATCGTTCTTCACCGCTACATATGTCGTGATAAGTTTGTGAATATGGAAGTGCCGCCTTCAACATTAAATATGTTGAATTCCACCTATGTCTCACGTCGGGTTGGAAACTTTCTTGCACGATCCGATCGTTCCTTCGCAATATTGTTTGAATTCTTGGAGCCGAGCTCCGAAACTAGATATGAAGGATAATGCTTCTCTAATATTTGTAAGATTAATTGAGATATGTTCAATTCCCCGCTTGAACTACTAAATTAATTATGTGACATGCACACCGCTGATAAAAATTTCCCCTCAAATGCGGTTTCAAACTACGTTTAAATAGATTAATTGCACGGATATTAGGTGACGCATTATCAAAAGTAATTGTTAAAACTTTATCCTCTATCCCATAAAACCCAAAAATTTCCATTATTGTATTAAAAATAGTCGCTTGCGTTATGAGGATATGAACATAAACGAAAACCAATTATTCTTTTTTGTAAAACCCAATCGTCATCAACATAGTGCGGTGACACATAAATATCCGGTTTTATTACACCCCTCCCACGGATCGAAGTGCAAGACACGGTAGCATTAAAAAGTCCTAAAATTATCAACAAGAGATTGTCTCATTGCATAAAAACTTTCATGCAATCGAAACGGGTTGTGTTTCTACTTACACGCTTAAATTGTGGGCAAAAAGGCTATCCGAATGAATTCTTGAAGGAGGCATCATCTCGCAAAAGAAAGAGGCAATTCGGCACTAGCTAGAAATTTAGCTAGTGCCTCACGAGCACGTTGTGCATCGTATGTGAAATTTTGTAACCCATGTGATGTGAGTGATAGTGTTTGTTGGCGGAGTCTACACTCCCACCTTGGTGCAACCAGTAGACATGCTTTCCAATGTCTATCCGGATGACCAAGATCCCCACCCTTTTATTAGAAAAATGTTTTTACAATATTTACATACCGCACGATTTTCCATCTCACCGTTTTTTGGATTTGGTCGGGGCTCCTCGGTGAAATGTCGCCATGCCGAGAAGTTCGCGGTCTTTTTCCTCATCGCGATCTCCAAATTCCTCGTTGTGTCTTGAAGCATTATCCACCGGAGCATTTTCCGTTCGATGGGGGTGGGGTTGGAAGGCATCATTTCTTCTTCTTCCTCAAAAAAATGCTTCATCACCAAGTTCGTGAATAGCGTTGAAATAAGGAAAGTTTGGTGAGGCCATTTTCCGAAATTGATAGAATTTGATTGAACTTTGTAAATGAAAGAGTTAGAAAATGAATGAGAGTGAATTGAGAAGATGAAAGAGAGAAGATGAGAGATAGAATGAGAGTGAGATGAGAAGATGAGAGTGAATTGTTGTGTGAGATTTATGGTGGAATTAAGGGGTATTTATAGGAATTTTAGGGTTTTTTTTTTTTTTTTCCGTTGGGCCTTTCGCGGCCCAACGCGGCGACTGCAATGACGGGCCTCCCGTTTGGCCCGTCACGCGCTCCGCTTTGGCCCATCATGGGCCAACGGAGGCCCGTGACGGGCCAAACGGAGGCCCATCAAGGGTCGACTTCAAAGCCCGCCGAAAAGGCCCACCGGACCAAATCAAACGGGCTTTTTCGTGGGCCGCTTGCTGGCTTGGGCCGCGGCCGAATAAGGGGCCGAACCGGGCTTGGGCCGGGCCGAATAGGGCGTGCCTGGCCTCCGCGCTTGGGCCGTGGCTTGGGCCGCTGGTCGAGAAGTTGAGGCCCAAATTTTAGTCCATTACACGCAGCCGCCCGTCGGGCACCGCCCGTAACAAAGAACGAACCGCGTCGCGTGCCGAATCATGCACTATTGGTGAAATGGACGGCCTGCCCATTTGACACCTCTAACAGACATGGCCCATAAGAGGTGAAAGACAAGAAAATGAAAAAACGGTCATTCCATATAAGGGTACCAGATTCAGAAGAAGAATAAAAGAAAAACAAAATATGAATGTCGCTCGTAACATGAGAATACAATATGAATGACTAAAAAAGAGACAAAAAAGTCGAACAAAGTATGTAATGAGAGAAGGACATAAACAACATACATTCTAGAAATACAAAATGTCTTAGGATTTATGACATGAATGCATATATGGGTATGCACAGTTGTTGCATTTATTATGACCCATCATTATTTGCTGCTTTAAAGCTCATTAAGTTTGTTTGTGTTGTAGGAAGTTCGGGTAAGGCACCGCTCCTAGAAACTTGTTGCTGGGCATGTAAAGAGGATGTAACAGCGGAGTGTGGGCAAGTGGGTGTTGGAAACACTACGAATTTTAAAGACGCTACGAAATGTGTATAATGTAAATAAGAATTATGGATGTAAAACTATCCTAATTATGTAGTAAATGTGAAATTTATAAGACTTTCAACTTATGTTTTGTAAACTTAAGTACGAGCACCTAAAAGGCAACTATGATAATAGCATATGAACGTTGATAGCATGAAAAGAATAGTTTGAATGCGTGATCAAGTCTAGGAACTGAACTTAAGGTTTTATTATGACAAAGTATGCATATGCTACAATTAACTTACCCTCAAAAGTAAAGAAAAAAATGGGTATGAATTTTAGTAGTTTATCATTCTAGAGGAATGTAAGATAGAAAATAGGTTACGTATGAAAGTAAGATGATGATCAAAAGATAGGGTCGTCACATTTATTCCCTCGATTGTGAATCATATGATTTAGACTATAATCTTTAGATTCCTGTATTTTGCATATTCTTCTCATTACATATATGACCTAAAGATTTAGAATAACAGTCTCAGACTTTCAGTTTGCTTATTATAAATTTAACTAATATGAACATAAAGAGGACAATTCATGGATATATGAAATAAATCAATCTTTATTAATAGTCAAAATGTCTCAAAAAATATTTTTACATTTATTCCTAAGGGCATAAGCGCTAACACGTAGAACATGAGGAAATTAGCGAGGAAATAGAGGCTAGGGCTCCACTTGCGTCGAACGACCGAAAACCCCAACCAAAAAATAAGAAAACAATAAGAAACTAGAGGCAAAACGGTACAACCACAACCTAAAGTTTAAGAAGACCCAAAAATGCCTCCTCAAGAACAAAAGAAAAGGGCAAAAAAAAAACAAAGCAAAACTGTCATTGCATTGCACCATATATAGTTAACTGAGTCTTGATGAACAGTGGACAGTTCCTACCCAATCACTCATACTGAAAAGGTAAAAGAGATAAAACCGGAATAAAAAGGAACATATTATATATATAAATCAATCTCAATTCAAGTAGTTAAAATAGAAATACCCGGGGTTCAAAATAAGTCAAAACAATAGGAAAATATCATAAGCAAATAAAAACATGATGGAAAAACTAGAAGTCGGCAATGGAAAAGATAGCTAATATATATGTAAACAACTTTTTAATGAAATACTAGTCCAGAGAAGGCAAAAACATGAGAATACGTAAAAAGACAGAAAAGAGACATCCAAAAACTCTAAATCAAAAAAAAAAGGTAGACAAAAGCATAATCCAAATAAAGAGGATATATTCATAGCAATCTCTGAACAAATCGTATATAAATCAACGTGTCAAATTCAATTGTCCTCAGCATCGCCATATAAAAAAATTATAAGTAAAGCGAAATATAGATAAGTATGTAAGCATGTTACTACACCTGGGAACTACTAACTAATGGAGCATAAAAAAGAGAAAAGAAATAGGTACAGATTAGCAACATTTATTAACAGTAAGAAGTAAGTTTTACCAACCCCCCTATATCAGTAACAGTCATTGATAGAATAACAAAACTATACATCAACAGAGAAAATAAAACAAAAACAACACATACTAATAGCACCACATCAAATCAATATATCTAATATCCGCAAAAGATATTAAAAAGCTATTGGTAGAAGTTATTAATAGTACCTAGAGCATTGTAAACGCTAATTTAACTATGAGATATCAGTCAATCAAAGGTGAACACAGGTAGTCAAAGATACAGGGATAAAGGAGCATGGTTTTAAATGATCGAGAATGGAATGAAGCAATAAATAAATGATCACAGGTCAAACAAAGGTGAACACAGGTTATCAAAGATACGAGGATAAAAGAACAGAGCAATAAATGATCGAGAATGGAATGAAGCAGTAAATGATCACAGGCAAAACAGAGGAGAAAACGTCAGGTGCAAGAGAAAAGAACGAAAACACACATGATAAATTCATGTAGAGCAGCAGCATTCATAAATAACAAATAAAAAGGTAGGTTTAAACAATAAATAACCTCTAATAACATAACACATAATAACACATAGTCGGTTTACAAAAATCAAGGGACCAAAACTTCGTAATTAAATGATCAAAACAATATAATATTTACTATAAGAGAAGAGAAGGAAAAAAAAAGGGACATAACTTAAAAAATTATCACCTCAGAGAAAGGAAAAAGCAAAGGGAAAAAAGGGAAAAACTAAAAAAAAAAATTCCCCTAAAATTACTACATGTTTCAGGTAATGCAAAGAGAAAAAATCGACAATTCATTTAATATCTCTGCAACGAAATAGGTAGAAATCATCAAGCTGGCCAGACAAATCAGCAACATAAAGAGCACAGCTCGTCAATTGAATAAATGAAATGGAAAAAAATCAAGATTTACCCATACGCGGCACACAATCAGCCAAGAGAAGGTCCACATGCACATAAACTCCCTGCACAGAAGAATCCATCAAATAAAAAGATAAAGCATTTGAAAATAATTTTAACAAAATGACATCCACTACTCAATAGAAAGTCGTAATAGATCTTGATGAGCTCAAAAAAATTTATACAAAGCAGTGACAAAACAAAGCACCCAAGAAAAATGCAAAAAAAGAGATTAAAAGGAACCGGGGAAAATTAAAAATAAAACATGCACTATGGTAAAAGCACATAAAATTCCATACCAAAAAGGTGAATCAAATCAACAGAGAAGCGACCAAGAAGAGTCGGACAACACTGCACCAAGAGCACAGAAAAAACCAAACACAAATCGCAAATCGAAGCAGTCGAAGAGCCCAGAAGAAAAAAGGGATAAAAGTTCCAAGTTTCCGCCCAAATCACATGAAAGGGGTGAAGAGATCGAAACCACAAAGGAACAAATGCAGGATTTCAACCAAAACCAAGCGAAAAAAATGAATCAGAGCAAAAAAAAAAAAAAAAAAAAAAGTAAAAGAGGCAGAGAAAACAAAGAGATCGATAAAAAGGTAGAAGATAGGGCTCCACACCCGTAAAATGGCCGAAAGCCCCAGGCCAACAACAAGACAAACCGTAAGAAGGCATGAGTAAACTAGTACAACCACAGCCCACAGCGTAAGAAGACCAAAAAGCCCCCTGCCCAGAAACAAAAGCAAAGGGAAAAAAAAGGTAAAACCTTCACTGCATTGTACAATCGACAGCACTGAGTGTGGATGCACAATGGACTGCTCCACCCTTTTAGTATATGTATCAATGTGTTCTTGCCTTTTTTTTTTTCCATTTTTCAAAAGCACCTCTATAATATAAATGAATTTCCTATTTTGCATAAATAATATATTACTCTCATACCCGATAACACGAGCAAAAGCACGTTAAAAAATTTGTTTCAATATAAATTATAAACTTTGGCTATGCAGTGATTATTGTACCCTTTCTATTTCAATCTTTTTTTTTTTTTTTTGGGGTATTGATGCTTTTTAATTTTTCCTTTTACTATATCTCAAGAAAAGAAAAAAAATCCCTTTTACTTTTTCTTTACCTTCGTGTTTCCTTCTCTCTTTCACGCGTGAGCGCTCGTCCTCCCTCCCTCCCTCCCTAGCATCTCTTTGTCCAGATCCTCTCTTTGTCCAGACCCTCTCTCTCTTTCTCTAAAAAAGAGCACTCCAATGAAAAATCCCGTTAAGGTAGGCTTTTATCTCTCTTTCTTTTCTTAACAAAAGTTCCCTTTTGGTAGACTCTTCTTTGATTGGTGGAGAACATTTGTTGATTGTTCTGATTTTTCTGAGAAATTCTCAATTTACCATCTTATTGCTTTGAAAATCCTCTTTATATAATATATATGTATATGCATATGCATGATGGGTGTGGTTAATTCCAAATTTGCAATTTTGGTCGTGTTGTTGTAAACCCAAATTATCCACTTTGTTGCTATTAGAATATTCTTATTTAATTCTTATAAATTTTCAGTTTTGTACAAGAGTTTTTTTTTTTCGTTAGGTTTGAGATAGGCTGCTACAGGATGAAACCAAAGGACGACTTTCCTGAGTCGCGTTCGCGTGTGGTCTCGCCGTATTTCATCAGCGACAGAAACGACGCGATGGAGAACAAATACAAATATTTAAATGTAGGATTAAAGTTATATTTGGTCCGACATCAAAACGACAACAAAATGGCCGCAAACGACGATCGGAAACCGCGCAAACGCAGAGAAGCACGAGTGGTTTCTCCGTACTTTGAGAAAAATGGAGACAAGGGAGTGATGGACGATCGGAAACCGCGCAAACGCAGAGAAGCACGAGTGGTTTCTCCGTACTTTGAGAAAAATGGAGACAAGGGAGTGATGGACGATCGGAAACCGCGCAAACGCAGAGAAGCACGAGTGGTTTCTCCGTACTTTGAGAAAAATGGAGACAAGGGAGTGATGGACGATCGGAAACCGCGCAAACGCAGAGAAGCACGAGTGGTTTCTCCGTACTTTGAGAAAAATGGAGACAAGGGAGTGATGGTTCCAGAAGCTATGGCGATTTCCGAGGAAACGAAGCGCAAGAAAAGGAAAAAAAGTGACCAACACGACGACGCTCCTCCGCCGCGCGTTGTATCGCCGTATTTCGTTACCGACAGCAGAAAAGAAGTCGAAATCGCCGGGAAAAAGAGGAGAAAGAGGAATATTGACCGAAACGATGACGTTGCTGGGTCGCGCGTGGTGTCGCCGTATTTCACTACTAACCGAAACGATACCCAAGAGAAGAAGAAGAAGCCAGAGAAGGACGGCAGAGAAGAAGTTGAAATTGGCGAGAAAAAGGAGGAGCATTTGAAGCTTGAGGACGTGCTTTCTCGGTTGGCTTACAAGCCAATGAAAGAGAAAACGACAGTAGAAAGGGAAAAGGGAAGAAGACTTGGACTTGTTGGAGTTGGAGAGAAGAAAATGTCGAAAATAGTAGTAAGAAAAAAAGATAGAGAAAAGCAAAGTTTTGAATGCTGCTGAGAAAAGAGATGAGGCTTACAAGAGGAAAACAGATGATAACAAATGGAATCCTCCTCCTTCTGAGATTCGTCTTATTCAACAAGATCATCTTCACGATCCATGGAGGGTTTTGGTGATTTGTATGCTTCTCAATCGGACTACTGGTGCCCAGGTACATGACATTCCGATCCAATCCGATCCGATCCGATCCTTCTTATAGTAAATGCTTGATGCCCTGCTTTTAGTAAATTACATTTTGTTTTTTTTTGTTTTTTTGTTTGTTTGTTTGTTTGTTTGTTTTTTTTTTTTTTTTTTTTTTTTTTCACATTGTTATATTGTGATTTTGTTGGCCTCATGTAATTGTTTTTATTGTCTAAAATGTAGTGGGTGCAAATTGTCCCAATTCTTGGCCTATCAAGTTCCATTGAAACAGTGGTAATGGTGTTGTGATGGCTTGTAATAAAAGAATACTGTTGAAATGCCATAGCTGATTGGTCTTTTTGGTTAAAATTGGTCTTTTTTTATTTGTCAAAGTAAACGATACATTTTCAATTGTCATTTGGATTGCGAGTTCATAACTCATAGCTGATGTATGTGCTAAAATTTTCTTGTAGTAATAATTAATTAATTCATGTGATTAAATCAGTACATAAGATGACATATTTCTACTTGCAGGCAACAAGGGTTATATCGGATTTCTTCTCTTTGTGTCCCAATGCAAAAGCTGCCACTGAGGTTTCCTCGGAGGAAATAGTGAAGATTATACACACTCTTGGTCTACACAAAAGGGCACAGATGATACAACGTTTCTCTCGGGAGTATTTGGAAGAGAGCTGGACCCATGTGACTCAGTTGCACGGTGTTGGCAAGTAAAACCGCTGACCTTTGCCTTTATTTATTTATCTTTTAAATAATAAGCAAATATAATAGGAAGGAAAAAGTAAGTAGCTATGTTTATTATACACAAGGATTGTGTTTCATATTTAGCTAGCGTATTTTATATGGAGAAGTTGTCAATCCAAATGCTTAAGATGAAAGCAATTAGACATATATTAGGACTACGTCGAAGTGTCGAACGTTGTATGATGGCACTTATATGATGAATAATATGTAGGCGTGATATGGAACTTGATTTTCTTTTTAAGTTTTGCGGTTCAGCAATTTCTACATGTTTCAATAGTTTTACAAAGTGTCAGCCTGCTTTATTCTATGTTGTTGAGGATTTGACACTAGCTTAGCTTGATTGTATCTCATATCAGATATGAACCAGCCACGAAAACCCAGAATTGCAAGGAAAATAAATCTTCATCGATGAATATTTCCAGGAAAAGTCGTAGAAATATGATTCTACAAACAAAACCCAGATAGTTCTTGGAACTGCTATGCCTCTCCACTTGGTTTCATATGATAATGCGGCAAACAACCAACCCTCTTGTAATCAGCTCCAATCTTCTAACACCTTACAAACTTTCTTACAGCCAGAACAAACTTTTCTTCTTCCTTGTATTAGAATTTTCTACTATGAATCTATCACGATCTTCATCAATTTTTGTGTTCTCTCAGAATTTGCTTCTTCGTCCACCTTATCCCACCACCACTTTGTCGAACATTTTTTTTTTAACTTTAGTTCCAATGTTACATGACTCCTGTTCCTCTGTTTTGTTGCTAGGTATGCAGCCGATGCATATGCAATTTTTTGTACAGGAAAGTGGGACCGCGTGAAACCTGCTGATCACATGCTAAATTATTACTGGAAATTTCTCCATAGCATTAGAGACACATTGTGAGAAGACAGTTTTTTTTGCGTATGCTATCATGTCAGAATCTAGGTCACGGAAATGCTTCATAAGAAAAGTGAAAAAGAAGAAAGAAATGTTGCAATAGATGTATTATGTATGTTTTGTATGTAGGGAACACAACACTTTTTTTTTTTTTTTTTTTTTTATAACAAATGAGTCGAGGTATTTAAAAAGTAGGCATAAATAGATCCTTCTAATTATGATATTTGTCTGTTTGCCAAGTATTGCTTAGGGAGATGCTTCATGCGCTTTTTGAATTTAGGTGGTGTCGTGTGTTTAGATCTTATCTTTCTTTTTCTCGAGTCTCGATGGAAATCCCCTACGGTTTCCAAGTTCTACTTCATAATCCTCTGAAAATGGACAACATTGAGGTCACTAATTGTTCATATGCATAAGAGCAGATTGTTTGGAGTTAAAAGGTTTGTTCTCCAAAGGTCAATACTGATATGTTCTTGGCAGATTTGAGTGCCCAGAACCTAGCATAGTGAGTATTCAGTTATTGTGTTTGGATCTCCTTTTCTACGTTCTGTTTTGTGTGCCCTCTGTGATTAGATAGTTGCTTTATCTAAAGCGTTTTCTTTTTTTTTTTTTTTTTTTCAAACCACAAGAAGAATCCAAGACACCACAGATCAATAAATTTATATGATAAGGCTCAAGTGAAAGAAGTGTGTTTTGAGTTCCGGATACCCAAACACATTAAAAATTTGTATACATGGCTGTTTGAGCAATCCTTTAGCATCAATGGAAATATCCATGATCGAATTCAAAAATCCATAACACGAGGCCACGCGCAACATTGTAACGACACTGATTGCCATATTGAAAATGTAACCTAGTAAAAAAAACGAAACAAGGACGCCAATAAGTCAAGTAAAAGCAAGCACTATTACATACAAAAACACAAAACAAAAAAAAAAAAAAAAGGCGTAAACAAAAAAGGTCTGTTGTCAGCCTATGGATTATGCGATGATCGAAAATAGAATTTAAACCCCGGATACCACCACCGATGATGCAATGGACATGTCATTATCTTGAATAAGTTTTGAAAACAACGTTAATTTTACAGTAAATTGAACAGTAGCACTCCCAAACTATTTGTTTTGTTTTGATTTTTTTTTTTTTTTTTGTGCATAATTGACTCTCAACTTTTAATTTTGACAAGTTGCACTGTGATATTTAAATTTAATTGCAATTGACATCTAATAATTTTAGAGTAAATTGCACACTTGTATACTTGCATCATGATGTTTGCATATGATTTCGGAGGAATTGTTTTCACATCAATTTCAAAACTTAAGGTAGTTTTCAATTTTCAGTTGACATATTATACATATACTAAAGGAATGGATGGTTTCATTGTTCATGTTACAGTACTATGAACAGTATCTTTCTATTTTATCCTTTTGTTTGTGTACTGACTATTTTGTCATTTGCTGCTTTTTCATTTTATTGTTTAATTTATGTGGCTTTGGTAATTTCGTTCAGATTGAGTGTTTTAGACTTTCTTGTCTTTCCTCTGTCATTGTTAGAAGCAACTACTATGCTTCTGAAGCAAAAAAAAAATTTTCCCACCGTCTCTTTTCTCTGGGCCCGTTCACTTCGCTTATTTGAGTTTTTAATTCGAATTGAGATTTGATTTTATGTGAGAGCTTTTTACTGTAGCAAAAAAGTGAGATGTGATTGTTTGTGAGAGCTTTTTACTGTAACAAAACTCGAATTCTAAACTCGAATAAGCGAAATGAACGGAGCCATGTCTTCATATTTTTGGCTACCTTCTTTCCTCTTTCTTTCTTCACTGCATTTGTTCATTCTTCCTATTTTTTATTGCCTATCTATATTTCTCTTTTACTTTGGCTGGCTTTCTCATTTGCTTTCGGAGAGATTTTTTTTTTCTTTTTATGTTTCGTCCATGGATTTAGTCGTTTACTTTAGATCGATGTCTTTACATTGTCTTTCCATGTGCCATTTGTTCTCTTCATCTTCAACTTTCTTGGTTTTTTTAGTTTGGATTTTTTGTTCATCCTTGTACTCATGTAGTTTTTGGAGTTCTTAATTTTTTTCTTCTCCATTTGTTTAGGCATAATTTTTTTTTCTGATTCCTCCATGAATTTAGTCGTTTACTTCAGATCGATGTCTTTACTTTTTCTTTTCTTGCGCCGTTTGTTCTCTTCATCTTCAAATTTCTTTGTTTTTTTGAGCTTGGTTTCCGTTCATCCACTACAAGAAAATGGACTTTTCGTAGCGGTTAGTTATAGTGTTTTTCAAAAAAACATTACTGCTTTAGTCTATAATAACGTTTTATAATATATATACATATATATTAAAATTTGTTGACATTTTGACTGATTTATTTTATATATATTTAAAAATATATAAATGTACATATTACAATTACATTAGACGGACATTGGAAATAAATTTTCTAATTTTCCTCGCTCCACCTTTTTTTTTTTTTTTCGAAATGCGGCATAGAATCGAGAATCAGGGAAAGAAAAAAAAAAAAAAAAACCTCTCATTCTCCCACACTTTCGGTAGATATTATAAATATACTAAAGGAGAGTTGGGGTTTCTTTATTCACGTAGACTCGGTTCACTTTTTTTTCTCGGTGAAATGGCGCTTTTGCCACGATTCACTTTGCTCACTTCTTAAATCGGCCCGGGGCTTTTCGGTCTTTTAAACTTCTTAGGTTTTCCTTCCCTCTTCTCTCTCGATTCTCTCATTTCTCGATTCTCTACTTTCCTCTTCTCTCTCGATTCTCTCATTTCCTCTCTGAAACCCTATTTTCCTTTTTCTTCTTCTTCGTGTGATTCTGAGATTTTCCTTTCCTCTTCTCTCTCGATTCTCTGATTTCTCGATTCTCTCATTTTCTTTGCCCTACTTTCCTCTTCTCTCTCGATTCTCTCATTTCCTCTCTGAAACCCTATTTTCCTTTTTCTTCTTCTTCGTGTGATTTTGAGATCTGCCTCTCTCAATTCTCTCATCTCCTTGGCCTTTAGTTTCCTTTTCTCTCTCGATTCTCTTATTTCCTTGGCCCTCTTTCACTGAGATTTGGGTGGAAATCTGGGGATTTATCTCTTTTCTTGAAATTTGTCCGTAAATGGAGTCCCCGACCTTTTTGGTTTTTTCGGTTTCCTTATTCTTCCTCTTGGCGATTTCTCTGTAAATGGATTTGCAGTTTTTATTTTATTTTTTATTTTATTTTTTTTTTTTTATTTCTTTGTTTGGACGCTCCTCCGCCATTTTGGACAATTTTTGTCCCTTTTTTTCCCCTTTTTTTCTTCTTCTTCTTTTTGATGGTTTTATTTATTTTTTTTCCCCGTGATTTTGGCGGATCTTTGTCCTCATTTATTTGGATCCTGGTGCAGGTTTTCTTTCTTTTGGATTTTTCCTCTCTCATTCATCTGGGTTTGGATTTCTTTTTCTTTCTTTTTTCCTTTTTCGGTTGTTTTTTTTTTCCCTTCCTCCCTGTGATTTTGGTTACTGTTGTCCTCATTTGTTTTCGTTTTGATGCAGGGCTTTTCGATTCATCTACATTTTGGCCCAGGCTTCTTCTATTTTGCTGGTTTGTCTTTATATTCGTTTAAATGTTGATTTTAGCTTCCGCTTTGAGTTTTTTTTTTTAATTTATCTTGATTCTTTTTTTTTTCTATTTATTTATTATGTTCATGATCCGTGTTTTGGACGGTAATTATTTATCTTGCCATTTTGCTTAATTGTACTCATTTTTGTGCGGATGTGTTGAATGAATCTTAAAAATAAAAAAATAAAAATAAAAAATAAATAAAAAAAAAAATATCCGTATGGTTCTACATATATCTATATTGCTCTTTTTTTTCTTTTTCCTCCTATTTATTGACTTGATGATACGTGTTATGGAATAAAAAAAAAAATTGTATCCGGATGGTTCTACATATATCTATATTGCTCTTTTTTTTTTCCTCCTATTTACTGAGTTGATGATACGTGTTATGGAATAAAAAAAAAATTGTATCCAGATGGTTCTACATATATCTATATTGCTCTTTTTTTTTCCTCCTATTTACTGACTTGATGATACGTGTTATGGATGGCAGTGATTTGTCGTGCCACCTTGCTTAGTTGTATTTATTATGCTGCAGATGTATTAAATGAAACCCTGAAGTTAATCATGACTTTTTATTTATTTATTCCTGTTTCTCTTTCTTCTGTCTCATTGTTATTGTAATATTATATTTATTTCATGTTTTTCTTATTATAAATTGCCTCTCTCTCTCATTGTTAAATTTCTGCCCCATTATTTTTATTCACCGACTTACAACTTCTACGTGTTATGTTATTATAGGCTGTCAACTGTTTATATTTCTTCTTTCTATTCTTCATCTATAAATACTCCTGCACCTCAATTTATTGCCTATGCCTTTGCCTTCTTTTCCCTGTACACCGAGTTGTCATCTACGCCTCTATTCCCCTTCCTTGCATTTCACGTCTTTCCTTCCCTATTTCACTTTCCATCATTTACTACGTTGTTTTCTCATTTCTTTGCCCTGTTTATTTGTCTCTCATGCGTTTTTACTCTCTCTGGCTTATAGTGGTTTGGTTGATATCTCAAAAATAAGACAAGACTATTCCGTATTATTTATAAACCCTATCCGTAAACTCTTTAATTTCTCATACTGATATTAAATATATTGTTTTCCTCTGATGGCATTAATTTTTGTCCTTTGCATTTTATTAACTATGTTTAGCTCTCTTTGTAGTTCCTTACTCTATAATGCTAATATGTTTACCCTTTTTTTATTTGTTTCTCGCAGACTTATATACATACATACATACATATATATATATATATATATACATGTTTATCTCACATATTCTACTCCTGGTAAGTTCTTTTTGGTGGCGATGATGAGTATAATCAATATTTATATATTGAGTTCTATGTAATTTGTTCAAAGATTGCTGTGAATATCCATTTGTTTGCCTCTGTTTTTCCAATTTATTGAGCCTTGGTTTTTTCATTTTGTTCTTACCATTTGGGGAAAAAAAAAAGTTTTATAATGTTTCTTTCTTCTTCTTCTCTTCTTTCTTTTTCTTTTCTTCCCCACCCCTCTTATCGCAGCTTTGATTCGGGACCTTTTTCTATGTGTAATACCTTTCTTTTTCTATTACTCACCTTCGGCTTTTCGATTCCATTCCTATTATTTTACACGAAAAATCTCCCTGCAGAGAGAAGGGGAAAAAAAAAAACCCCCACAAACACACGAATGTAGGCTTTATTATTTCATTCTCTTCTCCTTATTCTATTGATCACGTTTTTATTTTTCTATTTTCTATTGCTTACAATCTCTTTTTTTTTTAGTCTTCCTATTCTAAGTCATCATATAATTTATATTATACTATCCTTCTTACATTGTTTTTTCTCCTTTTGGGTTTTGTATTTAATTCACCGGTAGTCTTTGAACAATTTCATATCTTACTCAAGTTATCTATCTTCCGTTACATCAAAATTATAATGCATGTGATGATACAATGTGTTGCCCTTTTTGTGCGGTTGCCTTAGCAGGAAGCCATTATGTATTTGTCACACATTCTTTGAAAAGATTAAATACGAGCCACCGTTTTTATTCATTATGTTATTCTTTCATTTGAACATTATTGGTGATATTTCATGCTCATATACACCAATTTACTCAAAATCTGAGTACTTCACCTATTAGTATCAATCTCTGCCAATAATTTTGTTATGTCCATATCTCATTACTTTTTAAATTTATTTCTCCTGCTATTTACTTAATTCATTTGTTTACTTGATTATTTGTGTTTTCTAAGGTCTGCTATTGCACACAAATTCTATTATGTTGCCTTTATATTGGTTATTGCTCGACCTTGATTCGTTGACATTCAGTTTAACGTGGGATTTATAACATCACTTGAGGTATTTCCTACATCTTCTATCATACTGAATATTATATTGTTCCTTTATTTTTCTTCTTTTTTTTTTTCTTTCCGCCCTTTGCCTTTTTTCTCTATAAATTTTATGACCTGTTATTCACACTTAATTTTTTCCCTCATGTGTAATGAAAAAAACAATGAATGTAAGACATTGAAGACAGCTAATGGTTTATATAGATTCATTTATTTACTTAGTGTTTACTAATAAATTTAGCCTATTTAGTGTTAATATGTAATTAATTTTTTTGCCCTTCAATAATATCTGATGTTGTAAATTTATTGCTTTCTATCTTCCTAGGTATTTTTGTACTATCATATTTATTTATAAATGTTATAATCATAACTTAGAGTAATTCACAGGGCAAAAAAATTTAAAAATCCTTTATCATAAATAGGAGATAATGAAAAGAAGGATAAAACAATAAGTACAATAATACAAAGGCAATAACACTTAAAAAAACCTCACCATAAACGGGAAAACAAAAAAAAAAAAAAAAAAAAACGACAAGATTGATCTTTATGTATTAGGAAGAAAAAAAAAAGAAAAAAAAAAGAGAGAGATTCATCTTCAGATTAAAAAAAAATGACCAAATTATTGTCATATAACACTTAAAAAATCTTCACCATAAACGGCAGAACCAAAAAAAAAGAGAGAGAGAGAGAAAAAAAATAAAACAACAAGATTAATCTTTATGTATTTTTTTCGGCCAAGAAAGGCATAGTGTACTTTGCAAATTTAAGGGTAAAATAACTTAAAAAATCTTCATTTTCACCGTAAATAAATGGGAAAAAAAAGATAACTATTGTAACACTATATGAATTTTATTAATAAAAAAGTTTATATTTTAAGAATAGAAATAATTGTGTATAAATTTAAATTGTCATTTACATTAAAAAGATAATAATTTTTTATTAAAATTTACTATCCAATAATAATAAATAAAAATCAAAGACAATCTTTGAATAAAATAAAATTATATCTAAATATCAAAATTTTTACTCATAGAAAATAGCATAAAAATCTTCATCTTCACTATAAACAAAAAGAACAAAAAAAAAAAAAAAAAAGATAACCATTGTAACACTATATGAATTTCATTAATAAAAAGTTTATATTTTAAGAATAAAAATAATCAGTGCATAAATTTAAATTGTCATTTACATTAAAGAGATAATAATTTTTGTTTTCTTTACCTATAACTTAAGAAATTAAAAACTATTAACTATTCATATAGATTTATTTATTTATTTACTATTTATTAATAAATCCATTTTATTTGAATAAAAATTTGATAAATTTATTTTCCACTGAATAACACCTAATGTTGTAAGTTTATTATCTTCTATCTTTGTAAATATATTTACATCACCTATTTTATTTCAAAAGGATACAAATATATATATGTATTTATTACCTTATATATCATTTGTTTACCAATTTAATCAATAAATTATTTATACTTTATCAATTAATTTTGCCTATAATTAGCATTAATCTTATCATAAAGTTAGCATTATCAATATTATTATTTTAATATTATTAATACTACTACATTATTTTCCTTCCAATAAATTCATAATTAAAATAATAGAATATCACAAATATTATTACAAATTCTATTTTATTAATTCATTTTTGCCCATAATTATTATTATCGCAGAATTAATATTGTTAATAATGCTGTTTTAATACTATTGATATTACTATATCATTTTTCTACCCATAAATCATAATTAAAATAACAAAATATGATAAATACTATTATGAAAAAATTACATATAAATTATTTACATAAATATATTTTGTTCTCTTTTCTAATCAAATTAACCTTCTATCGTAGAAACAAATGGACAAGAGAAAAACTCAACAAAAAACAACACAATCAAACAAGCGTGTCATTTTGTATCATTCTCAGATGAATCAAAATTACTCTGGCATAAGCGAACAGGATTCAATTGAAATAAATGAAATAGATATACCTTGGCGGGCAAGAGTTTCTCACCTCAATCTTCGGACAACACAACTTACACAGTCTCAAGATGAGATTTTTGAATCATCGATGCCATCAACATCTGAAAACCATGATAGAGAATGTAATTCTCTCATCCATTCTAGCTATTCTTTTTTAAAAAAAAAAAAAAAAAAAAAAAAAAAAAATTCATCGATGACAATACTAATTTTTACATATTGTTGTCATTTTTCTTAAAACTTTTTTATAGGCATTGCTAATCTCTACATCGATCTCGGAGACTGCTCCTATATCTCATCAACATTGTAGCGCTCTCTTTTGACTTAACGAACAAATTAGCAATAGTACTATTCCTAAATACAATCTTTGTTGCAAAGATGGAAAAATAACCTTGCCCTTAATTAAAAAAACACCTCGAACACTTGATACACTTCTTAATTATCATGGAGGATTAATAAGTACACATTTCCGAAGAAACATTCAAACATATAACTCTATGTTTGCATTTACATCATTTGGTGCTAATATAGACACAAGTACACAAAATTCAAATGGACCAAATATTTTTAAAATAAGTGGGCAAGTACATCATCTTATAGGGTCTCTATTGCCAATTAATAATAATCCTCCAAAATTTGCACAACTCTATATATATGACACACAAAATGAAGTCCAAAACCGAATGGCATTATTCTCATTTGATAATGAATCCAAAAACATAAGACAATTTATAATTGAAAATCTTATCAGGATGCTTGATAAAACAAATAAATTAGTCAAAGTTTTTCGAATGATAAGGGATAGATATCAACAAGATGAGATACCATCTATGAAACTAAGGGTCCGTTTGGTTCAGGGATTCGAATCATGTGATTTGAACCATTTTCGATTTACGTGTATTTTTTGTGAGAAAAATCACTGTAGCGAACCACGAATCATGATTCAAATCGGGGGACGAATCCCCCAACCAAATGGACCCTAAGACTCATAGGACAAAGAAATACAGATAGTAACCAATATGACTTACCCACATCAAACGATATAGCTGCACTAATTGTTGGAGACATTGGTGAACATGAACAAGGAAGAGACATTATTATCCAAGATAGAACATATAGCTTGCAGAGAATTACAAAACTACACCCATGTTATATGGCCCTTCAATATCCTTTATTATTTCCATATGGAGAAGATGGTTACACAATAAAAGAAAAAAAATCTCTATGCGAGAATTTTATTGCTATCAATTACAAGAACGTAGAACTCAAGGCAATACACTTTTTCGAGGGGGTAGATTATTTCAACAATATATAGTTGATGCATATGCTTCTGTAGAAGAAGATAGACAGGATTATATTCGAAAAAATCAAAAAAATTTGCGATCCGAAATTTATCAAGGAATTCAAGACGCCATTACAAGAGGAGATACAAATGCACAAGCAATAGGAAAAAGAATTATCCTTCCTTCAAGCCATCTTGGAAGCCCTAGATATATGATTCAAAATTATCAAGATGCAATGGCAATTTGCAGACGCTATGGAAATCCTGATTTATTTATAACATTTACATGTAATCCAAAATGGCCTGAAATTACTAGAGCCTTAGCAAAAATACCCGGACAAAAACACGAAGATAGACCAGGATATTATCACGAATTTTTAAAATGAAATTAGATAGTCTTCTATCCACTATTAAAAATAAAAAACATTTTTGGAGTAATCATAGCGGGTTAGTTTTCTTCTCCTAAAAGCTTTTTAGTTTCCTAATAAGAAAAAAAAAATAACACTCTTTTTTTCCAACACTACAAAAAAAAAAAATTATGATAAAATATTTTTTTTTGATCTTGCAGATTTATATGTTTTGAATTTCAAAAACGAGGCCTACCACATTCTCATTTCCTCTTCTGGCTTCACCATGATGACAAACTACGTGAGCCATCACAAATAGACAAATTTATTTTTGCGTAAATACCTAATCCTCATAATAATTTCTTTGAATACAACATTATAACCGAATTTATGATGCATGGGCCATGTGGCATAGCTAAGACAAATTCTCCATGTATGAAAAATTCGGAATGTTCAAAAAAATTTCCTAAAAATTTAATAATGAAACAACAATTGACGAAAATGGATTTGTTAATTATAAACGAAGAAACACACCCTTCTATGTTGAAAAACAAGGCATTAAATTAGATAATAGATATGTAGTTCCATACAATAAAACTTTATGCCTAAAATTTCATGCTCATATTAATGTAGAACTTTGTTACGCAATCTATGCTTATAAAATATTTATTTAAATATTTAACAAAAGGACCAGATAGAATAAGAGCGAAGAATAGAAGACAATATGCTGCGCAGAAATAACCTGGAGAAACCAATTATCAAGAAATAGATGAAATAAAAACTATATTAATTGCGGTACATAACACCATATGAAGCAATCTGAGACTATTTGAATTTTCAATACATCATGGAAATCCAAATTTGTTCAAAGATTATCAATACATTTACCAAAAATGCAAAACATAACATTCAATTCAAATCAACGTCTAAATAACATAATAAGACAACCGGTATTGATAAAACAACTCTTCTTGAATGGATGGAAATAAACAAATATGATACTAACGCAAGAGAATTAACTTACACAAAATTTCCTATTAAATATGTATGGAATAATAAATATAAATATTGGTCTCCAAGACAGATGGGACATACAATTGGACCGAACTTTTCACGTCCATCCAAGCTCTGGCGAATTATATTATCTTAAATTATTATTAAATCATCAAAAAGGCGCAACAAGTTCTGAAGCTCTTGAGCGTTAATGACATAATATATCCAACAAATCAAACAAAGATGCTATGCACTAGGCCTATTAGGAGATGATCGAGAATGGGATGAATCTATACAAGAAGCTTCATTTTGGTCAACAAAGAACTCAACTACAACAATTATTTGTCGTAATTTTATTATTTTGCAATGTAAATAACCCAATAAAATTCCTTGAAAAACATTGGAAGCTTATGACGGATGATATATTATACAAAATTAAAACTTTATTTAACAACCCCAATTTTCAAGTACACAAGCGAAATTATACAATTTTGTACTATATGAACTAGAAAAAATATTAAACACAAATTCGTCAACCTTAACACATTTTAACTTACCTCTTCCAACTGGATCATTAATAGATGATTTAAATAATAAGTTCTTAAGAGAAGAACTTGATTATGATATACACAAATTAAAAAAGAAAACATTAAATTAGTGAATAATTTAAACAATGAACAACAATTTATTTATCAACAAATTTTACAATCACTCCATGAAAAAAAAAGAATAATCTCTTTTTTATATATGGTCATGGTGGAACCGGAAAAACATATTTATGGAATGCAATAATCACAAAAATTAGATCAAATAACGAGATAATTCTAGTTGTCGCATCTTCGAATAGCATCATTGTTATTGCCTAAAGGAAGAATGACTCATTCTAGATTCGAATACCATTGTCAATAGATAAATTTTCTACCGCCATATTAAAAAAAAGAACTAGTTAGCAAAATTAATTGATAAAACATCACTTATATTATGGGATGAAGCACCTATGACTAATAAATATTGCTTTGAAGCATTAGATAAAACACTTCAAGATTTAAGAAATAACTTTGAACAACCATTTGGTGGCATGACAATTGTGCTAGGAGGTGACTTGACAAATTTTATCGATTATTCCTCACAGAACAAAGGAAGATATAATCAATGCAACTATAAATAATTCTTATTTATGGCCATATTTCAAAATTTTAAAATTGATGAAAAAACATGAGATTAAAACGATACAATCATAGAGAAGAAGAAAAAAAAAATGAAATTGTAACATTTTCGAAATGGATATTAAATGTTGGAGATGGTATTCTTTGAAGGAATAAAAGATTTAGAAAATGAAGATGCTACATGGGTAAAAATACCAAAAAAAATACATACTACATTATGAATCAAATCCAATTGAAAAAATTTCAAGTTTAGTATATGATAATTTAAACATTTACTTTAACAATATCGAATACTTGAAAGAACGAGCAATAATAACACCAAGAAATAAAACAATGATGAAATTAATAATTACATATTATCCTTAATCCCCGAACAAGAAAAATGTTATTACAACTATGACACCATTGCATCCTCATCCGAAAACATAGACGAACTTAATCTTTTATATCCTCAAGAATTTTTGCACACTCTTAATTTTAATGGAATACCACCACATGAACTAAAACTTAAACTAGGAACACCTATAATGTTATTCTGAAATCTAAATCAATCAAATGGATTATGCAATGGAACAAGACTTATTATCACCCAATTAACAAATAAAATTATAGAAGGACAAATCATAAACTCAAGCAACATTAATGAAAAAGTCTATATCCCAAGAATAGAAATGATTTGTACATGAATCTAAATGGCCATTTACATTAAAAAGACGATAGTTTCCTATTAAAATTTGCTATGCAATGACAATAAATAAAAGTCAAGGACAATCATTAAATAAAATAGGATTATATTTAGATAGTGAAATTTTTACTCATGGACAACTATATGTTGCTTTATCAAGAGCTACAACTCCAAAGGGATTACATATACTAATTCATGATTCAATAAATAAATATACAAATTATGTAAAAAATATTGTTTACAAAGACATTCTACATAGTATCAAATAAAAAAAATAAAACACTATATAAAAATATAAATATTATAATAAATCGAATATTAGATTCATAATTTTTCCTTATAATCAAAATTATTTATCATTAATCTATCAAAAACACATCAACTATACCTTTCTATTTTTATACACTAAAACGATTACCTTCTTTTATCGACAATTAGCCAAAATGATGACATTAATTCGAAAGCGCTAAAACCAAATGAAGTTTATGAAACTATCGAGCGAATATGCGGACTATGGAC
The DNA here is from genome assembly GCA_012066045.3 of Morus alba. Taxonomy (NCBI): domain Eukaryota; kingdom Viridiplantae; phylum Streptophyta; class Magnoliopsida; order Rosales; family Moraceae; genus Morus; species Morus alba. The sequence goes on along the minus strand of CP050225.2, from coordinate 21,497,950 downwards.
AAATAATGATTTAAGCCTTTGGACGTTTGATCGGCCTTGACTGTGTTTTAGTTGACGAAGAGGTAATACTTTTTACCAGATACAATATTTTATTATCCTCATTTAATACCAAATATTATAAATCAAATAACAATACCACCATTTATATCTACAACATGAAGCAATTCAAGGATCAATTTGGGCATGAGACTCAGATACTATCTACCAAAAAATTCAATTAGGCAATATATATGATATCAGCAACTTCTTCATCATGGAAAATAAACCAACATACAAAGTTGTCCCACACATTGCAATGTTACAATTTGCCCGCGCAACAGTATTTGCTCCAGTCATAGAAGAGGCACCACCTATTCCATATCATAGATTTTACTTCATTGAATTCGATCAGCTCCAGCACAGAATTCAATCAACTGATATCCTAAGTGGTAAGATAACATTACTTTCTCTAATAAAAAAAAAAATTACATCATCAATATTTTAATTAATGCCATTAACATTTACTATTTATTTTTCAACAGATGTTATTGGTGTCATCACAAAGTAGTAACAATTGAACAAACAAATATCGTTGGCAAACAAACATCTCGACGGACAATAATGATACAAAATATAAGGTAAATTAACTTTTCATAATCACTACTATAATCATATAAAAAAAAATTTATTTAATAAAAGTATAAAACTATGACCTCATTTAAAACCCTTTATTCTAACTTTTTGTTTTACCACTTTTTTTCTCAAGAAACGAAACGACGGATCACATTATGGGGACACAAAGCGGATCAATTTGATGAAAATATCATTAGATCAATGAAAGGACCCGATGGTTGCGGTTTTTGCGGCAATGTTAGTGAAACAATACCTAGGTATTTCTTTTAACAACTTATAAAAATAATAGCATATAACATAAACTATTTACATCTAATAAATTAAAATATTAACCACTTTATTGTTCATTTTAAGGTAATGCATATGTATCAAGTCTTCTTTGCAACAATCTTCTACCTTGATCCGGAGATACCAAAAATGCAAACATTGAAAACAAGGTAAGAATCAAATCCCAAAACTTTAAAAACAATAAATTTTATGAAAATTTTTTCATAATAATAATTAATAACACACACACACACACACACACACACACACACACACACACACACACACACACACACACACACACATATATATATATATATATATATAGGTTCTCCAAGCAACCTCAAGAAATTGAGTTCTCAACAGCACCAACAACACCAACACAATCTATTGAAGAACAAAAAACACTGAATAGAAGAACAATTGATGAACTAAAGACATTAGATCAAGAAAATAACCAGGTTAGTATCATAATATTCTATCTATTTCTTTTCCTTTAATTATATCATTTAATCTAAACATCTTCCCATGTGTATATCAAATTTAATGTAAAAAATCTTTCTACATGTATATAGGAAACTAAATTCACAAAAAAAAGCAACTATAACTACATTCTCAACAAATCAAAATTTGGTATTATAATTCACCGCCCCGGATATTATCGACAACTCGGACAAGCGGAACCAATTGGTGGTGCGATAGCCATGGACACATAAAGACAACACCATCCCCATGGTAATCAAAATTATGAATAAGCAATAACTAAAACTTATTTACTTTGACTACCAATAATAAATATTTTATAACCTAAATTATCTATTATGTTATAAATTACGGTATAAACTAAATGCAACTATTGAAGACCATCTTGGCAACATGGATATCATCATATTTGGTAGAGCGACCACAGGGCCCGATAAAAAAATCACGCTCGGCACTAACAATTGTGAAGGATTTCTGAGATCCATTCACAATCCCACCAACCATCAACCAATTCTGAGGTGAAACAAAGATCGTCCAAATATATTTTCAAAGAAAAGGGCCCCAAATTGCCACAATTGTCTCAAAAATATTTGATGGCCCGGGTTCATAACGAAATACCACCAAAATATCGACCGCAATATCAACAAGGTAAAACATATTTAATCATGTTTATTAATTATATAAAAACAAACATATATCTTACTTTAAATACATATTCAAACAACATTTCACAGTAGCCCCGCTCAACTTCAACAACATCATCAATAGATCCGCATACACGGACCCAAAAAAATCAACTACCGGGTAAAACATATTTAACAATTTACATTATTTATAAATTAAAAACAATACTTATAATTTTAAATTACTAAAATTTATCAACTTTGTGTTATTCCACTCCAAAGGCAAGGAAATAGAACAACTAAAAAAGCATCCACGGACCGGGTAATATAAACTACATCTAAATCTTATTATATTAAATTTTTTCAACTACTAATACTAACATTTTTAATATTTACATTTTGCAAAAAAAAAAAAAAAAAAAAATGAGCTACAACAACAAAAAAAAAGAAGAAAAAGAATTGTAAATATATTGTAAATAATTTTATATAGTATACATATATATATATAAAATAACTTCATATGACAATATCTTATGTATATATTCATATATAAATAAATTACTATCTTCTTTTAACATACAAAATTATCATCCACTGCAATGCGCGCAAACGCGCGCGTTCATCACTAGTGTATATATATATATATATATATATATATATTAAAAAAACATGAAATATTTTAGCGGATTTTGAAAGTAGTTTCTCCCCAAATTTTCATTTTACTCGCAAATGTTTTGGAAGATTTCAGATCAAAATTAAAATTTACCACCGTATGAGAGAAAGAAGTAGAACGCAAGTAAGATGTGGAACTGAGAGAGAATAGCTTTGAAAGCAAAATCTACAAGTGGGATACGACCATAAACCATTCCCAGAGCACAACTATCCTCCAAAAATCAGCCCCACAAACAAACATCACACATTCCACCACCAACCGCCATCTCCCCATCTCTCTCTCACGCTGCCCGATTCCCCGCCGATCGGCCGAAATTTCAGTTTGAAATTCCCGAGCACCGCACCTTCCAACGCAACGGAAGAAGAAATGCGCGGCCATCAATTTTGACCACCTCTGGCCAACCTACAGTGATCTGAGATCAGATCCAAGAAGCCCATGAGCCGATCTATAAAACCCATCACCACGCCGCCCAATTCCCCACCCTTCGGCCGGAATTTCAGTTTGAAATTCTTGGCCACCGCACCTTCCAACACAGTTTTCGTCGCCTTCCGACGTCTAATCCTCCGGAAAGTGCTTTCTTTGGACTCTTCTCGTCGAGCTGAACAAATCCATACCAATTTTACTGCCATTGGACGCTGGAATAGTTTTGACTACCTTCGGAATAGTTTCTGAAGTTGAACGCCATTTGTTACTTCATTTGCCAGATTCACTTATGTAAAAGGTAATTCATCCTTTCTCTTGGAATTTCATTCCAATTTCTTGTTTGTTTAAGTTTTGAACAACCAAACAACTCCAATGTTACGGTTAATATTAAATTTTGTAGCCTACAACAACTACTGCATTACAATCTACATTGATGTGACAATTTTGACACCGCATGCCATTGCCATTTGCCATTTCTTACAGGTTTCTGAAAATATGCTGCTTTTGGTAATCTTGATTCTTGTTCCTGTAATGGGAAACGACTGATTTTTGTTTCTCTTTGAAATTCCTTAGTTGTAGAAGAAAACCACATCGGTGATATCCTCAAAGACACCAAGTTATGTTATGTTTCTTTGGGGGTTTTTTCACTCTTTTGGTTCTGTAAGTTTATTCCACCGTTTCGTACCTCTTCAACCATAGTATTATTGTGGTGCTTATAACTGGTTTTGGGAATTCCTGTTATTTATCATTATACTTGTATAAGGTTGTGAGAACTATTCATGTTCAATCCTGGATGCTAAAATTGCTGTGGATGTTGTACTACGAGTTAAGGTAAATTCATTAACTCACATCTCGCAAGAATTTTAAAAACTATTTCGAAATGAAGCTAAATGGTGGTCCTTGTTTGTAAATGTGATTTACTGTGCAGTTGGTACAATGTTGCATGTAATTGTTTTACTTTGTTGTAAAACTACTTGTGCTCAATTTTCTGCTCATATTGTTTGACAAAAATCTTGGCAATGATAGGGAAGCACTAACTTAGAAGCTATTCTGATCATAAAGAAGCCTTGGCGAACCCTAAAAGATTCATTTTTAAATGAAGGGTGGTTTATGTAGAATTTATTTCTTATGTTCTATTTTCATGTTGCAATTGAACTTGCAGTTAGTCTCATGTTTATTACAAGACGCATATACCTTTTCTAGATTGATAATTTAATTCTTTTATTTTTTTTATAAAATAGGCTTTACATATATAAAGATATATATATATGTACGTATGTATATGTAGATAGCTTTAAGTACTTTGGAAGCTAGGCGACATTCGGTAGAAAGTGCTCTATCTTTAAATTTCTTGATTGGACTAGAGATCTATATTAATTGATGGTGGTCCATTCTTGCTAATATACTTAGATGAGAGAAAAGGTTCAGAAGATAATAGGTCATGACATAAACTGCTTTGTTAACTAACAGTTGATTTACAATTTTCCAGAGGAGCTCTTTGCAGATGCTGGAATACTTGCAATTGAACATGCTAATTTTGCATAATTTCAATGACCATTGTTTTTTTAGTTGTAATACAAGTCCTTTATGTAGTACTCTGCTTATGCTTATTTGTTTTAATCCAGAAAGTGCTAAGAATGTCTACTACTGGGAAAAGGAAGCTATGTAAAAAGGGATTTGCAATTGAAGATAAAGACCGGCAATTAGTTCTTGACTCATCAGCAAGGAGTACTAGAAGCTATGCAAAACTTTGAAGGGGTATGAAAACCCTCTACTTAGTACCAATTTGTTTTAAGCATACCATTATATGTAGACTACATGCTCATATACTTAAAAGTATTTAGGTGTAGCTGTGAAGTATCTATAATCTTTAGTGTAGTTTCTCAACGATTTTGATGTAGCTTCTCAAAGGTTAGTATTCTTTTATCTCTGACTCTCATGATTGTATGTCCATTACTGAAAATGTGACATACTTTGGACATTAGAATTTTAATTGTGTTGTTACTTGGTAATCAAGATGAAATTTGTTTTGCTGGACTAATTTTGTGATAGGTCAATAGTTGCTTTGCTGGAGGAGACGACCTTTTTGTTAGAGTATTTTGTCAAGATGCATTATTTACTTAACCATTTCACTTGGCTAGACGTTTTGGATACTTTGATATCTCTAGCTATGTGAATTTTATTTTCCGATTTGTTCTTTAATTTCTTTCTTGTTTTTTTTTTTTTGGGTGATAGTATCCCAACGAGTCACCTCAGATTAATCTTTTAGAGTCAAAGGGTCTTGATGAACAAAGGCAAAAGCTTTTAGTGACTTACATCCGAGACAAGGCGAGTGAACTATCTTCTTCTTTAATGCCCGTGGAATTTGACTTGGGAAATCATTTCAGTGGGGTATTATTTGAGAAATTGATGGGTTGAAACGACGTAATATAACTAAAGATTTTGGAGTTATTCAATTATAGATGATAGATAAATTAATGCAATCCCACATTGATTTTGGGTAGAAAATGCGTCTTTGAAATCATTAATGGAGTCTTGAAATCTCTTCTTCTGTCACCTTTCTCATATGAGAATATTTTATGGCTATGTTTCTAACACATTGGAATACTTATTTTACTTTCCTAATTATCTGAGTTTAACAATGGAGATGATTTTTTTTGTTGAAGCATTTTGTCAAGATGGAAGGATTTATTTCACCATTGCACTTAGACGTTTTGGAGATGACTTCTCTGTTTTCTTTACTTGTTTTGAATGTTAAGGTTTTGGACACCTTTGAATTATGTTGTAGACGTAATTTTATTGATGACTTAGTAGATCTTGATAATAATTGATATGTTGAATGTTTTTATGTTTTAATTTGAATGTTCCTATTTAGATATATCACATATCTCGGACTTACTATTTTTTTTGAATGAATTTAAAAGAATATCAATAATAATTTTAAAAAGTTACAACAGTGTGAACATAACAAGGAAAAAAAGTTATTAATCTGTATTGTAGCTATGCTAAAGAGTTGTAAGAGGATGAAAATAACTTTTCTTACACGTTATAATACATCAATTCTATAGCGTTGTCGCGACCCGCGCCCTCACGGCGCGGTCACCATTCCTTATACTACTACTAATGGGCTAAGTTATAGTCTAATCCATTATTCGTTATTAGACTATTGTTCTTTTAATTTACGTTCATATGCGGGTAAATTTTTTTTCTTTACTTTAACCCGCGGGTTCTTAACATGTTATGCTGTTACACTAATAACATATCTTGCTATTACTTTAAGGATTCGGATATCAAACTAATTCCCGAAAACTTGTCTTAACTTATTACAGTCCGTTGTTCTTTACTAAGACAATGGTTGTAATATCTTCTTCTTAGAACTGAACATACATACTAGTATTTTATATTACATTACTTTGCAGCATAATTTAATTTCTAAGCGAGCGTAGTAAAGACCACTCCCGTGCACCCATGAAATTTCTGCCACCCTTGCCTCCGCATGTCCATCAAGCAAACCACTATATGACTGGCTACTTACCTCATTACACCACACGAGTAAACCGATGAGCTAACGATCGTAAGTATAAACATACATACATCATAAACTAATAAAAATTACATTAAGAGTTTTTATGCAAATATGCTCATGTGAAACATACTTTAAACCGCTTTCTATCTTTACATTCTTATACATGGGCACAGGCCCCTGCTATGGTCTAGTCAGGATCTCTACTCTTTGAGATTTTCCTCCCTTGCAGAGGCCGACGACCCGTCAATCTTTTACTTTACTGGTCATTTCTTACTGTCCGGTCTAGATGGAATCTCTATTATGTGAGATTTTCCTCCCTTGCGGAGGTCGACGACCCGTCAGTACTAATTATGCATAAGGGTAACCATATGTCACCCTTCTGCAATCTAGAGCATTAAGCCCTCCAAACATGTATAATCACATGTAATAACATAGACTTAGGAACATAAGTAAATTAATAATTCTAAGTCTAACTACACTTTACTACTCGAGTACAAACAAACATATATGTCTATACTTCACCGTTAATCTGCTAGGATTCTCGCTTGCTGGAAGTTCTTTCTCGTTACTTCAGCTCTCGTGCCAAAACTTGTTTCATGGAAGTAGGTATTAACCACCTATTCCAAGCATCAACATTTCTCATACTTGGATTCCTAAATCCAAATTTAAACTCGTTTTTGAACTTAATCCCTCTAGGCCGAATTCTAGCTCAAGAGGCAAATTACACCTATTATTGTATCTCGGTTTTACGAATTATAATCTATTCATTTTGAGCTTTATAATTGTTACTCATTCTCGAGTGTTGAATTCTTAATTCAATTCTTTACAAACTAGGTTTTAGAAATTTTGGCGGTTTTTTTTTTTTTTTTTTTTTTTTTTTTTTTTTTTCTAGTTTTTGAGTTTTCAATAACTCGTTCTACTTCCGATTTCGGTACCTATAGTCCAGATTCACATTCCTGAACATAAATTCCAACATAAAATGAACAACAACACTTTTTCTCCATTTCTAGTGTATTTCGGATTTTTAGTGTTAATCTAAAAAAATTTGTTCAAACGTTTCAATACTTGAACATTAAACTCCTATCGTAGTCCCCAACAAAACCTCGATTTTGTTTTTCAGTTTTACAGATTGTTTCCGAGATGAGTTACTATTCATAAAAACGAAAAAGCATGCAGTTTCTCATAAAAAATCTGAAATCTTACCTTGAAAAGTTGAGATTCTCCGCTAGAACACCTCGGGTTATATTTCTACTGTTGGGAATAGTGTCCTGAAAGCATCAGATGTAAAAGGATATTTATTATTTATTTAATAAAATAGTTTATTCATCATTTTATGTGCATATATTTATGAATATTTTATGAATATCAAATAAAATTCCTTGATTATTTATGTAACCTTAAACATAGTATATAAGTGTTATATATGAGAGGATAATATTTCAGGATACTAATCAAAAGTAATTGTTCATAATGAATTTAATTAAAGTTCAGAATCTTTAATTAAAACATTATAAATGCATGTCATTCTCATTTACAATGGAACGGTGTTATCCGCACTGTTAATATGGCGAGATATTGAATGAGTGTATTTCGCATAATGAGATTATGTGGAACATGGACCTTGAACACAATATGAATTTCTAATAATTTCCGTTAAGCATAGAAATTCTAATTGAGTCTACCGATGGTCATATATAGGATGATCTTAATCCTGCGTTCTTAACAAACTCCTATTTATGGATTTATGTCTTTTGATTTACTCGATGCGGATTAAAGAGACCACTGAATCATATTCCTTGTATTTTGGAGACATAATGAAAGAGATAGTGAGAATGCTATTATACAAGATGGAATCCATTCCTTCTTGAGAGAAGAAAGAATAAATAATTCTCTTGAGTGTTGATTTGGTACTTGGATTAGTAAGAGCGCTCTGGTTCATGAATGTGTTTTATGAATCACTATACATTAGAGAATCAATGGTACTCAAGGATAAAGATGTAATTAGAGAGGTTAACGGATTCTACCTGACTCTAATTATGAATTATTTATGGAGGATGATCTATATGTAATGACTATATCAAATGGACACTTCGCAGTTTAGAAGTAATTAATGTCTATAATTTTGAGAGTGCAATTTCAAGTTTATAGTGGAGTAACTATTGGAATTAATAGAATTAATTAATTAATTAAAGCGTTTAATTAATTATTAATTTTATTGGAGCTCAGAATTATGTTGGAAATGTGTCCATAAAGTGGGACGTAATTTGTTATTTGTGAAATGACAAATGTCAGACATTATTGTTTTTGCTGATTTTATAAAATAAAATAAAGTTATGTTTTGACACATACTCAAGAGTGTTAGTGATATTGCTTAGTCCATAGACTGTTATCAACAAAAGACGAGTCAGGGAAACCTTGCCGGACAAACTGTTCTGATATAGTTTAAAATAGATATTTGCAGTCTTAGGATTGATTGGGCAATCGAATTTGATTATGACTGTTAGATCGAACCATATGATGCTGGTCTCGGAGCATGTGAGTTGGACTCTGTGGTTGATCTAGACATTTGTTGGGAATAGTGTCCTAAAAGTATGAGATGTAAAAGAATATTTATTATTTATTTAATAAAAGAGTTTATTCATCATTTTATGTGCATATATTTATGAATGTTTTATGAATATCAAAATAAAATTCCTTGATTATTTATGTAACATTAAACATGGTATATAAGTGTTATATACGAGAGGATAATGTTTAAGGATAATAATCAAAAGTAATTGTTCATTATGACTTTAATTAAAGTTCAGAATCTTTAATTAAAACATTATTAATACATGTCATTCCCATTTAGAATGGAACGGTGTTATCCGCACTATTAATATGGCGAGATATTGAATGAGTGTATTTCGCATAATGAGATTATGTGGAACATGGACGCAGACACAATATGAATTTCTAATAATTTCCGTTAAGCATAGAAATTCTAATTGAGTCTACCAATTGTCACATATTGGATGATCTTAAGCCTGAGTTCTTAACAAACTCCTATTTATGGATTTATGTCTTTTGATTTACTCGGTACGGATTCCGAGACCCTGAATCCTATTCCTTGTCTTTTGGAGACATAATGAAATAGGTAGCTGGGAATGTTATTATACGAGATGGAATCCATTCCTTCTTGAGAAAGAAGGATAAATAATTCTCTTGAGTGTTGATTCGGTACTTGGATTAGTAAGAGTGCTCTGGTTCATGAATGTGTTTTATGAATCACTATCCATTAGAGAATCAATGATACTCAAGGATAAAGATGTAATTAGAGAGGTTAACGGATTCTACCTAACTCAAATTATGAATTATTTATGGAGGATTGATCTATATGTAATGACTATATCAAATGGACACTTCACGGTTTAGAAGTAATTAATGTCTACAATTTCGAGAGTGCAATGCCAAGTTTATAGTGGAGTAACTATTGGAATTAATAGAATTAATTAATTAATTAAAGTGTTTAATTAATTATTAATTTTATTGGAGCTCAGAATTATAGGTCCATTAGACCCCGCGTCATCCTTGTAATTCTACCAGACACAAAGGGCAAAATGGGAATTTTAGAATTACGAATTCTAACATTAAATACTCAAAAATAATTAATTGAGAATTAATTATTATTTAAATAATGAGATTATTTAAATTTGAATTTGAACATATCTAGATTTATCCATTTAAACTTATTTGTTAAATTGTTCAATTTAGAATTCAAATGAATTTAAGTTTGACTTAAATTCAAATTTGAATCTGAAGTAAAATTGGACTACTGGATAAAGGATAAAATCTCTTCCTTTCCTATCTGATAGAGGCGCCATACACAGGGATAAAACCCTAGAGTGTAGCCAGCCACCTAGTGGATAAGGGAAGGGAGTTTTTGTTCAAATTCAAAATTGGAGATAAGGATTTGATTCTATTTTGAAGTTTAAGTTCTACTCTTTAAATATGAGAAAGATAGAAAATGGTAAACACAATTTTTAACATTTTTTCAGCCCTAGTTTTCCGGGTGGCGAATTTCTCATAGAGAAAAAAGTGAAAAAATTTTTCTCCAAAAATTCTACATCGTGCATGCGTTGGTGTTTGTGGAAATTCGAGTGTTTAAGAAACCTATTTTGTCTCACGTGTACCAATACACACGTCTCTGGAATCAAGGAATTGACGTGGAAGACTTTGGTGTCCTAAACACAAAGCTTGGAGCAAGGACTATTCGTGGCCAAAGAAATTCAAGTTATCACCGAGTCGGCTTCTAGGTATTTTCGGTTGATGCTTGAATAATATAAATTAATGTGATTAATTTATTTGTGCATAAATTAATATAATCTATAGAGTATGTCAAATTTTTATGAAAATTTTTGTTATACACGATCCATTTGTTTCCCCCCACGTTTCCGCTTGGCCGAATTCAATTCGACAACCAACAAAAAGCTATTTCCCGATCTAGAGGAAGTCCGGATAGTTCCTTTGGAAAAACGTCTAGGAACTCCGTGTTGGAAATGTGTCCATAAGTGGGATGTAATTTGTTATTTATGAAATGACAAATGTAAGACATTATTATTTTCTTTGATTTTATAAAATAAGATAAAGTTATGTTTTGACACATACTCAAGAGTGTTAGTAATATTGCTTAGTCCATCAATCTGTTACCAATGAAATAAGAGTCGGGGGAACCTGCCGGACAAACTCTTACGATACGGTTTAAAATAGATATTCGCGGTCTTAGGATTGATTGGACAATCGAATCCGATTATGATTATTAGATCGAACCATGTGATCTTTGGTCTCGGGGCATGGGAGTTGGACTACGTGGTTGATCTAGACATGCTCGCAACATGTTGAATAGACCATGTGACCGATTAGGTTAGAGTAAAACCGTTTACACAACTATAAACCTAATCATCACAACTTAAGTATATTTGTATAATTATCTTAATCCTGAAGTGAATGCATAGCTCAACTTAGTATCTCATGATCTTTGATTAGCCAATGAGATTAGTTCACGATTATTGAACGACATCTCGGTCATTGGGATCATGACAATATTAAGTTGGAGTTATGTGATTCACAAATATGGAATTAAGTAAAAATAATATCACCTCATGCTTTATTGACGGGTGTGTGAATAAATAAACCAGGGCACGGTATTCAATGATGATATTCATTGATTAAGACATCGTAACATGTGCGAGACATCTTCTGAACGTTTGTCTTTCTTATTGATCCTCATATAAAGGAGTTGAGGAAATAATGGTTAGAATGGTAAAACGGTAATATTATATACCATTACGATCAACCGATATTTTCTGAAGGATAATAATGCATTTACACTTGTGGACCGTGTGATAAATTGTATCAACACCGAAAAAAAAAATTAGCGCACATGAATCGAGAGATTATTCGGCATCGAACTTTTAGTGGGTTATGCGATGTCGGAATTAAATATGTCGATAACTTATAGAGATGAGTTAGTCGGATATTGTAATTCCATAGCTTTGTTCATGTAGGTCCATTCGGTCTCAAAGCTAGCTCTAATAAATGGGAAAACAGAAGAACTGGTAATTATGTTTAAATTCCTTGTGTTATTTTTCATTTATTTGATAATTGAAAAATAAAAAGGAATGAGTTTTGAATTTCGAAATTAATAGAGATTAATTTAAATTCAAAATAAAATTTAAACATGATTTTATTTGGCAACTAAAGGAAAGAAAAAGTGATATATTATTTTGGGAAAATTCGAAATCCCTTGCCATAAGGGGATTTCGAATTTTGCTCAAGGGGAAGGAAATTGAAATCCCTAATCCATGTAGGGATTTTCGGTTTCAATCAAGGGTTAAGGAGAAATTCGAAAATCCCATCTAGGGTTTGAGTTTTTGAATTTCCTCCTATATATAAAGATATTATTGAAAACCCTAGAAGAGAGTTCTTTTGAGAAAAGAAAAAGAGATCACACTTTTCCTTAGGGTGGCGGATTTTGTAGAGACAAAATAGAAGGAAATAGTTTCCTTAGGTTTTGAAAAAGAGCCCACTCTCTTATCCTAAATATCGTAGAGTCATAGCCTTGAATCAACGAGTGGTTTTTGTTGTGATTGTGGCAATAAACAACGATCTTGTTTCACAATTCTCTCCATCTTGGGCGTGAGATAGTGAGACAAGATCCTTGCGGTCAATTAATTCAATCGTCACAAAGGTATGTGAGATATTCTAATCCTTTATCTATAAACATATATCATGCATGCATCTCTCGTTGTGGTTTACGTTTAATTTTGAATTAAATGGATATGATAAAATTTTTTGAAATTCCGCCTACAATATTGTTGTTGTTCAAATGATTTTTTATATATAAATCACAATAAGATCCTACAATTGGTATCAAAGCCTAGGGCTTTTGATTATGCATGATTTATGTTTATGCGATTGAATGTATGATATGTGTTGATATTGGCATCTTGCATGAATATATGATGAATTCAAAATTGTTTTGATTGTATATGTGATTGGATCCCGATCGATTGGCTCTAGGTTTTTAATTACACCATTTTGGTGGTTTATGTTTTTCTCTAGAAAATAATGTAAGCCATTAAAGGGCATAGGAAATTTTGTAATTTAAATTTCCGGAAAATATTTTTTTGTGCCGCCGCCGCTGTCGCAAATCGCCGCGCCGCAAGACACTCCGACCTCCGCCAAGCCCGGTAGCCAGACCCTTCCACAGGTTTTGGGCGTGCGGCGAACTAGGGTTTGGAAACCCTACTATGCGCTAGGGTTTCACGAAACCCTAGCGGGCCTCTGAGCCCCTGCCCAGCCGAGGGCAGAGCCCCCGCCAACGGCCTTGCCCGGGCAAGGGCGCGACCCCTAGCAAGTCGCGCAGGGTTTTACGAAACCTGGCGGGCCATGGGCCTGGCCGCGGCCGGGGGCCAAAGGCCCGACCACGAGCCTTGCCCGGGCAAGGGCCCACAGTGCCCCCGGCCGGCCTTGCCCGGGCAAGGGCATGACCCATGCTTGAGTGAGCAAGGCACACTGGTCCAGCGGCCCATCTTTGCGCCCGAGGCTTGGCTTGGCCCGGCCGAGGAGAAGGTGGGCCCAGGATTGTCCCGGGCCCAGCCCAAACAAAAAAAAATATATTTTTTTTATTTTCACTTTTCAGGGATCAAGAGAAGAGAAAATTGAGAAGATGCCAAGAAGACAAGATGAAGAAAATTATTATAATTATTTTCATTTGTTTTTATGGATTGTAATTAGAAATGAGCCATAGAGAGGTTAAATTGTAAATGTATGATTTAATATTTAATCTCGCATCATTATAACATGCCATATAGGATATAGAGATGCCAATATCAAATTGCCATGCAAGCATGTTCATGCATCATTGTAGTTTAATATTATAAATTGTTATAATAATAAATGCAATGGGTAAATTTTATAAAGAGTTATAAAATACAACAAATTTATAAAGGTTATAATTTTGTTGAATTATTAATTGGACTTAATTTTAAAACAAAATCCATTTTTTCAAAAAGCTAAGTGGGAGGGTCGTTTGCGTTGAAAGCGTTCCCAAGGTCTCCGACTTTAGCCTGATCGTGACATGTGGATAGGTTAAGAACCACCTTAGTGGTCCTCACTTCAATGGGAGAAACCCATGAAACATGTCGCTAAGGAGTCATCAGGTTGCTTATAGAAGATAAGACTCGAAAAGGAAGTAGTGAGGCGAGACCATCCCTAGATGGATCGTTAGTTCATAACAACCTCTAGAGTCGATTAGTCGGTTAAACACTTAGACTAAAGATCATTGTAACCTCCCATAGGAGCTAGGCAATGGATCTAAGGTGACCAAAAGAGATGGTGATTGGTTGCACTAGATGTAGAGACATCTTGTGAAGTGAACCAAACGAGAGGAGTCTCGATGCGATAGGAGGCTACGGACGCCACCCCTAGGTGGGACGTGTTGCCGTTTATAATCATAACACCATAGATGAAACATTTTTTTTAAGGATTTTATTTATGTTTAAGTATTTGCATTCATGCATCATACTTCTCTTAAATATAAACAAATTACCAACACCACTTTATTTTATTTTTCGGCAATTATGTCTTTATCCCCGATCGCGCGCAAATTCTTAGTACAAACAAATTAGTGGGTGAAAATTACGTTGGTGGAAACGTAACCTCGATATCGTATTGACGGTGAACAAGCACAAGCATGTGCTCACCACCCCTTGTCCTCTTGAGCGAATGATGATTCGACTCAAGAAGAAGCGAGACGATATACTTTTGCTTGGATGCGTTCCGATGAGATTGCTAGGTGCTATATCTTAGCATCAATTAGCAATGTCTTTTAGCAACAACATCAAAACATCTTGACATTGCAGATATGATCTCGACATTTACGAAATGTTTGGAAGCCGGGGGCAAATCAAGCCAAGCAAAATTTGCGATGCGTAACTTCATGAACTGGATTTGGATGAAATCGCACTCTGTTCGGGACCATATGCTATTGATCATAAGTCACCTGAATGAGATGGAGCTCATGGGAGCTGAAATAGATGGAGAGACTCAAGTGGATATGATCCTAGAGACTCTCCCGGAGATGTTTGACAACTTCAAACTCAACTACTCTATGAATAAGTTGAGTTATTCACTCCCGAGAACTCATGAAGGAGCTTCAAACTACGGAAACTCTCTTGCTTAAAGGCAAAAAGAGGAACGGAGGCAAACCTTCTTTGAGCGAAGCCTTCCACCTCTAGTGTCAAGAAATGAGAAGAAAACCCGTAGTAACAAGAAGAAGCCCGTTGCTAAAGGCAAGAACACCGCAAAGGTGGACAAAATCTTGACAAATGTCACCATTGCGAGTTGCTGGCCACTGGAAACATAATGTCCTACATACCTCAAGGAGGTTAAAGCTAAAGGTACATTGCTTGTTACGAAGCCCTTTGTTTTGTGGTGACTCTACTTTTTCTTGGATTGTAGACTCTGGAGCCACTAATCATGTTTGTTGTTCTCTGCGGGGTTCGGGGAAAACAAAAGGCTTAGCAAGGACGAGTTCAACTTCCGCTTGGGGAATGGAGCATCGATATCGACAGCATGTAGTTGGAAGTATTAAATTAATTTTTGAGAACAGTTTTATTGTTTTGAACAATGTTTATTATGTCCCGGTTTTTGGGAAAACCTTATTTACGTAGCTCGTTTGATTGAGCAAGGATATTCTTTGGATTTTAATGATGTTATTCGGATTCTAAAGAATGGCTTCATGATTACTTCTATAGTCATGATAAACAATGCATTTCTCGTTAAACCAAATATTCCAACGATTTGCGATCTTGAATTGAATGATGATTCAATGAGAAAAATAAGAGATTGAGGTTAGACTCAATTGATCAAACCTACAAATGGCATCTACGTCTTGGACATATTAGCCTTGGCGAGATTAAAAGGTTGGTAAGAGGCGGTCCCTTACAAACCTTAAGTGTAGGCTCACTACCTACATGTGAATCCTGCATAGAAGGAAAAATGACCAAGAGACCCTTTTCGAAAAAGGGTAATAGAGGCGATGAATGCCTAGAACTTCGTACATAGTGATGTATGTGGGCCATTCAATATCCAAGCAAGAGGAGGATATGAATATTTCATAACCTTCATCGATGACTATTCTCGTTTTGGTCATATTTATCTAATGCGTCAAAAGTCTCGAAACCTTTGAAAAGTTCAAAGAATTCAAGGCCTTGGTTGAAAAGCAATTAGATAAACAGATCAAAACACTACGATCGATCGTGGTGGTGAATACTTCTTTGGGAGAGTTCGAAGACTTTCTTAAGGAAGAAGGTATATTTTCTCAATGACCGCGCCATGTACTCCTCGGTGAGAATGGTGTGTCTGCGAGAGAAGGAATCAAACTCTATTAGACATGGTTAGATCAATGATGAATTACTCATCTCTCCCAGATTCCTTTTGGGGATATGCCTTGGAAACAATGACATACATTCTCAACCAAGTTCCATCTAAAGCGTTACACTGAACTCCATATGAAAGATGGAGTGGCAAGAAGTCATCACTTGGCCACACGAATATGGGGTTGTCCGGCACATGTGCTTAGAAAGAAGATCGGTAAGTGACTAGTCGTTCGAACTATGCCTGTTTGTAGGATATCCCAAAGGAACAAAAGGCTATATCTTTTATAGTCCCATCGATCGGAAAACATTCGTCGGCCACGAATGCTCGTTTTTCCGAGGATTTTTATAAAGAATATGAAGCCGAGAAGCAGACTTGTACTTGAGGAATTGATCGGTGAAAATGTTCGGGGAACATGTCCGCGGTCTATTCTGAACCGACAACAGATGAACCACAACAAGAACTAACACCGGTGGAGCCTCGGCGTAGTGGGAGGGTTGTGAGACAACCCGATAGGTACATGTCTTATGGAGATGCATTGATGCGGTCTCGATTTAGACATCGATGAACCTATTTCCTACTACAGAGCCATGGAAAGTTAAAAGCAAACCTATGGCATGAAGCCATGGGCCGCGAAATACAATCGATGTATAAAAATGGCGTATGGACTCTAGTAAATCCTCCTGAAGGGTAAAACCCGTGGGGTGTAAATGGATCTACAAGAGGAAGAGGGGTCCGGATGGGAATGTAGAGACATTCAAAGCAAGGCTAGTAGCCAAGGGCTACACCCGAAAAAAGAAGGCATCGACTATGAGGATACCTTCTCTCCGGTAGCCATGCTTAAATCCATCCGAATTTTTCTATCCATTCTTTCTTTGCTTTAGATTATGAAATCGGCGGATGGATGTGAAAACTGACTTTTTACGAATGACAATACGGATGAGCGCATTTATATGGCACAACCAGATGGATTCATTGAAAAGGGTCAAGAAGAAAAGGTTTGCGGTGCAAAAGTCCATTTATGGATGAAGCGAACATCGAGATCATGGAATATCAGTTCGATGAGGCCCCAAAACTTACGGTTTTGTTCGGTCAATGGATGAGCCTTGTGTGTATAAGGCGATACAAGAAGGCAAAGTGGTTTTCTTAGTCTTATATGTAGATGACATACTACTCATTGGGAATGATGTAGGAAGGCCGATGAGGTTAAGCTCGGGTTGGCAAAGCGATTTGACATGAAGGATCTAGGAGAAGGCTGCCTATGTTGCAGGAATTCGGATCTTTCGAGATCGGAAGAACAAACAATTGTCACTTGTCTCAAGCATCCTACATCGATAAGGTAATGGACCGATTCGCTATGCAAAACTCAAAAGGGTTATCTACCCTTGAGACATGGAGTATCCTCTCTGAGGAGCGGTCTCCCAAGACTCCTCAAGAAGAGGAAGACATGAGCCGAGTTCATACGCTTCACCGTAGGAAGCCTCATGTATCGCGATGCTTTGCACCGGACACGATATATGTTACGCAGAGCGGCGTGGTAAGTAGATTTCAGTCAAACCACGGACCCGAAACCTTTGGTTCTTTGTAAAGCATATCCTCAAGTACTTAGGAGAACGAGGAACTATATGCTTGTATATTCAGTGCACTTTGAATATGAAGGGATATACCGACTCCGATTTCCAATCGGATAAGGATTCAGAAATCCACCGGGATCGTGTTTGTCCTGAATGGAGGTTCGATGGTATGGAGGAGTATCAAGCAAACTTGCATAGTTGACTCCACCATGGAGGCGAATATGTGGCAGCTTGTGAAGTCAAAAAGAGGTCCGTATGGCTTAAGAAGTTCCTTGTTTCACCGGAAGTTGTTCGAAGTCGATAGGCCCATGGTACCAGACAAATAGTGAAGGGGCTGAGTAAACTCTAAGGAGCCTAGAAGCCAAAAGGTCCAAGCACATAGAGCGGAAATACCACCTCATCCGTGAGATTGTACAAAGAGGCGATGTTGAAGTAACAAAGATATCTACACATGACAACTTGGCCGATCTATTCACAAAGGCTTTATCTGGTAAAGTCTTCGATAGGCATCTGAAAGGTTTGGGCATGCGAGATTGTACACACCTACTTTAAGTCCAAGTGGGAGTTTGTTGGAAATGTGTCCATAAAGTGGGATGTATTTTGTTATTTATGAAATGACAAATGTAAGACATTATTATTTTGCTGATTTTATAAAATAAGATAAAGTTATGTTTTGACACATACTCAAGAGTGTTCGTAATATTGCTTAGTCCATAAAAGCACACCAACGAAAGAAGAGTCGGGGCAACCTGCCGGACAAACTCTTACGATCTGAGTTTAAAATAGATATTCGCATCTTAGGATTGATTGGGTAATTGAATCCGATTATGGTATTAGATCGAACCATGTGATCTTTGGTCTCGGGGCATGGGAGTTGGACTCTGTGGTTGATCTAGACATGCTGCAACATGTTGAATAGACCATGTGGTGATTAGGTTAGAGTAAAACCGTTTACACAACTCTAAACCTAATCATCACAACTTAAAAATATTTTGTATAATTATCTTAATCCTCGAGTGAATGCATAGCTCAACTTAGTATCTCATGATCTTTGATTAGCCAATGAGATTAGTTCACGATTATTGAGCGACATCTCGGTCATTGGGATCATGACAATATTAAGTTGGAGTTATGTGATTCACGAATATGGAATTAAGTAAAAAATAATATCACCTCATGCTTTATTGATGGGTGTGTGAATAAATAAACCAGGCACGGTATTCAATGATGATATTCATTGAT
Organism: Morus alba; assembly: GCA_012066045.3. Classification (NCBI taxonomy): domain Eukaryota; kingdom Viridiplantae; phylum Streptophyta; class Magnoliopsida; order Rosales; family Moraceae; genus Morus; species Morus alba. The sequence continues at coordinate 21,478,606 of CP050225.2, read as the reverse complement.
TAAGACATCGTAACATGTCAAGAGACATCTTACGAGCGTTTGTCTTTCTTATTCACGGTCATATAAAGGAGTTGAGGAATTAAGGGTTAGAATGGTAAAAGCGGTAATATTATATACCATTACGATCACCGATATTCTGAAGGATAATAATGCATTTACTTGTGGACCGTGTGATAAATTGTATCAACACCGAAAGAAAATTAGCGCACATGAATCGAGATTATTCGGCATCGAACTTTTAGTGGGTTATGCGATGTCGAATTAAATATGTCGATAACTTATAGAGATGAGTTAGTCGAATATTGTAATTCCATAGCTTTGTTCATGTGGGTCCATTCGGTCTCAAGGCTAGCTCTAATAAATGGGAAAGACAGAATGTGGCGCCCCGCGCCCTCGCGGCGCGGTCTGTAGGACCTTATTGTGATTTATATATGAAAAATCATTTGAACAACAACAATATTGTAGGCGGAATTTCAAAAATTTTATCATATCCATTTAATTCATAATTAAACGTAAACCACAACGAGAGATTCATGCATGATATATGTTTATGGACAAAGGATTAGAAAAATCTCACATACCTTTGTGACGATTGAATTAATTGACCGCAAGGATCTTGTCTCACTATCTCACGTTCCAAGATGGAGAATTGCCGTGAAACAAGATCGTTGTTTATTGTCACGATCACACCAAGAACCACTTTCGTTGATTCAAGGCTATGTCTCTACAATTTTTAGGATGAGAGAGTGGGCTCTTTTTCAAAAACCTAAGGAAACTTTTTCCTTCTATTTTGTCTCTACAAAATCCGCCACCCTAAGGAAAGTGTGATCTCTTTTTCTTTTCTCCAAAAGACTCTCTCCCTAGGGTTTTCAATAATATCCTTATATAGGAGAAAATTCAAAAACTCAAACCCTAGATGGGATTTTCGAATTTCTCCTTAACCCTAGGGTTGAAATCCGAAAATCCCTACATGGCTTAGGGATTTCCGAATTTCCTTCCTATTTTGGAGCAAAATTTAAATCCCCTTAAGGCAAGGGATTTCCGAATTTTCCCAAAATAAAATCTCACTTTTCTCTTTCCTTTAGTTGCCAAATAAAATCATGTTTAAATTTCATTTTGAATTTTAAATTAATCTCCATTAATTTCAAAATTCAAAACTCATTCTTTTTATTTTCAATTATCAAATAAATGAAAAATAACACAATGAATTTAAACATAATTATCGATTCTGTTTTTCCCATTTATTAGAGCTAGCCTTGAGACCGAATGGACCCACATGAACAAAGCTATGGAATTACAATATTCGACTAACTCATCCCTATAAGTTATCGACATATTTAATTCCGACATCGCACAACTCCACTAAAAGTTCGATGCGAATAATAATCTCGATTCATGTGCGCTAATTTTTCTTTTGGTGTTGATACAATTTATCACACGGTCCACAAAGTAAAATGCATTATTATCCTTCGTAAATATCGGTGATCGGAATGGTGTATATAATATTACCGCTTTACCATTCTAATCATTATTTCCTCAACTCCTTTATATGACTGTGAATAAGAAAGACAAACGTTCGTAAGATGTCTCGCACATGTTACGATGTCTTAATCAATGAATATCATCATTGAATACCAGCCTGGTTTATTTATTCACACACCCGTCAATAAAGCATGAGGTGATATTATTTTACGAATTCCATATCTCGTGAATCACATAACTCCAACTTAATATTGTCATGATCCCAATGACCGAGATGTCGCTCAATAATCGTGAACTAATCTCTTTGGCAAATCAAAGATCATGAGATACTAAGTTGAGCTACGCATTCACTTCGTGATTAAGATAATTATACAAATATACTTTAAGTTGTGATGATTAGGTTTAGAGTTGTGTAAACGGTTTTACTCTAACCTAATCAATCACATGGTCTATTCAACATGTTGCGAGCATGTCTAGATCAACCACGAGTCCAACTCCCATGCCCCGAGACCAAAGATCACATGGTTCGATCTAATAAATATAATCGGATTCGATTGCCCAATCAATCCTAAGACTGCGAATATCTATTTTAAACTGATCCGAAGAGTTTGTCCGGCAGGTTCCCCTAACTCTTCTTTCGTTGGTAACAGTTTTTATGGACTAAGCAATATCATAAACACTCTTGAGTATGTGTCAAAACATAACTTTATCTTATTTTATAAAATCAAAGAAAATAATAATGTCTTACATTTGTCATTTCATAAATAACAAATTACATCCCACTTTATGGACACATTTCAACAAACTCCCACTTGGACTTAAAGTAGGTGTGTACAATCTCGCATGCCCAAACCTTCCAGATGCGTATCAAAGACTTTACCGATAAAGCCTTTGTAAACGGATCGCCAAGTTGTCATGTGTTGATATCTTTGTCACTTCAACATCGCCTCTTTGTACAATCTCACGGATGAGGTGGTATTTCCGCTCTATGTGCTTGGACCTTTTATGGCTTCTAGGCTCCTTAGAGTTTGCTACAGCCCACCGTTATCGCAATCTGATACCATGGGCCTATCGACTTCCGGAACAACTTCCGGTGAAACAAGGAACTTTTTAAGCCATACAACCTCTTTTCAGCAGACTTCACAAGCTGCCACATATTCGCCTCCATGGTGGAGTCGACTATGCAAATCCGCTTGATGCTCCTCCATACCACCAACCTCCATTCGGGACAAACATCGATCCCGAAGTGGATTTCACAGAATCCTTATCCGATTGGAAATCGGAATCGGTATATCCTCGTCATATTCAGGTCGATTTTGAATATACAAGCATATAGTTCCTCGTTCTCCTAAGATACTTGAGGATATGCTTTTATGACAACCGGTGATGCTCGGGTCCGTGGTTTGACCGAATCTACTCACCACGCCTCTTTGCCGTAGCATATATCGTGTCTGGTGCAAAGCATCGCATACATGAGGCTTCCCACGGGTCAAGGCGTAAGGAACTCGGCTCATGTCTTCCTCTTCTTGAGGAGTCTTGGGAGGCCCCTCCTTAGAGAGGATACTCCATGTCGGAAGGGTAGATAACCCTTTTGGAGTTTTGCATAGACCGGTCCATTACCTTATCGATGTAGGATGCTTGAGGCGATGCCAATTGTTTGTTCTTAGATCTCGAAAGATCTGAATTCCCAAAACATAGGCGACTTCTCCTAGATCCTTCATGTCAAAACGCTGCTGCGAGCGCGAGCTTAACCTCGCTAGTCTTCCTACATCATTCCCAATGAGTAGTATGTCATCTACATATAAGACTAAGAAAACCACTTTGCCTTCTTGTATCGGCTTATACACACAAGGCTCATCCATTGACCGAACAAAACCATAAGTTTTAACGGTCTCATCGAATCGATATTCCATGATCGGATGCCTTGGGTCCATAAATGGACTTACGCAATTCGCAAACCTTTTCTTCTAGACCCTTTTCAATGAATCCATCCGGTTGTGCCATGTAAATGCGCTCATCCAGTTGCCATTCGAAAAAGTCGTCTTTACATCCATCTGCCCGATTTCATAATCTAAAGGCGGCAATGGATAGAAGAATTCGGATGGATTTAAGCATGGCTCTGGGAGAGAAGGTATCCTCATAGTCGATGCCTTCTTTACGGGTGTAGCCCTTGGCTACCGCCTTGCTTTGAATGTCTCTACATTCCCATCCGGACCCCTCTTCTTCTTGTAGATCCATTTACACCCTACGGGTTTTACCCTTCGGGAGGATCTACTAGAGTCCATACGCCATTTTATACATCGATTGTATTTCCGGTCCATGGCTTCATGCCATAGGTTTGTTCGAAACTTTCCATGGCCTGCAAGTAGGAGACGAGGTTCGTCGATGTCTAAATCGAGGCTGCATATAATGCGTCTCCATAAGACATGTACCTATCGAGGTTGTCTCACAACCCTCCCACTACGTCGAGGCTCCACCGGTGTTAGTTCTTGTTGTGGTTCATCATTGTCGGTTCGGAATAGATTGCGGATATGTTGCATGAACATTTTCACCATCAATTCCTCAAGTACAAGCTTGCTTCTTGGCTTCATATTCTTTATAAAATCCTCTTCCGTAAAACGAGCATTCGTCTTTGGCGAATGTTTTCGATCGATGGGACTATAAAAGATATAGCCTTTTGTTCCTTTGGGATATCCTACAAATAGGCAGCGTTACGAGCGACTAGTCGACTTACCGCCTTCTTTCTAAGCATGTGCCGGACAACCCCATATTCGGTGTGGCCAAGAGATGACTTCTTGCCACTCCATCTTTCATATGGAGTTCAGTGCACGCCTTAGATGGAACTTGGTTCGAGAATGTATTTCTTTGTTTCCAAGGCATATCCCCAAAAGGAATCGGAAGAGATGAGTAACTCATCATTGATCTAACCATGTCTAATAGAGTTCGATTCCTTCTCTCGGACACGCCATTCTCACCGAGGAGTACCTGGCGCGGTCGGTTGAGAAAATATACCTTCTTCCTTAAGAAAGTCTTGAACTCTCCCAAAGAAGTATTCACCACCACGATCGATCGTAGTGTTTTTGATCTGTTTATCTAATTGCTTTTCAACCAAGGCCTTGAATTCTTTGAACTTTTCAAAGGTTTCGGACTTTTGACGATTAGATAAATATGACCAAAACGAGAATAGTCATCGATGAAGGTTATGAAATATTCATATCCTCCTCTTGCTTGGATATTGAATGGCCCACATACATCACTATGTACGAGTTCTAGGCATTCATCGCCTCTATTACCCTTTGTTTGAAAAGGGTCTCTTGGTCATTTTTCCTTCTATGCGAGGATTCACATGTAGGTAGTGAGCCTACACTTAAGGTTTGCAAGGGACCGCCTCTTACCAACCTTTTAATCTGTCAAGGCCAATATGTCCAAGACGTAGATGCCATTTGTAGGTTTGATCAATTGAGTCTAACCTCAATCTCTTTACTTTCTCTCATTGAATCATCATTCAATTCAATGATCGCAAATCGTTGGAATATTTGGTTTAATGTAGAATGCATTGTTTATCATGACCGTAGAAGTAATCATGAAGCCATTCTTTAGAATCAATAACATCATTATTAAAATCCAAAGAATATCCTTGCTCAATCAAACGAGCCACGTAAATAAGGTTTTTCCCAAAACCGGGACATAATAAACATTGTTCAAAACAATAAAACTGTTCTCAAAAATTAATTTAATACTTCCAACGGTACATTCTGTCGATCTCGATGCTCCATTCCCCGGAGGAAGTTGAACTCGTCCTTGCTAAACCTTTTGTTTTCCCGAACCCCTGCAGAGAACAACAAACATGATTAGTGGCTCCGAGTCTACAATCCAAGAAAAAGTAGAGTCGACCACAAAACAGGGCTTCGGTAACAAACAATGTACCTTTAGCTTTGACCTCCTTGAGGTATGTAGGACGATTCGTTTCGGTGGCGGACATTCCGCAATGGTGACATTTATCGATACTCTTGTCTACCTTTGCGGTTTCTTGCCTTTTTCGCAATCTTCTTCTTATTACTGCGGGGCTTTCTTACATTTCTTGACACCGGTGGAAGGCTTCGCTTGACAAAGGTTAGCCTCTCCGTTCCTCTTTTTGCCTTTAAAGCGAAGAGTTTCCAGTTTGAAGCTCCTTCATGAGTTCGGGGAGAATAACTCAACTTATTCATAGAGTAGTTGAGTTTGAAGTTGTCAAACATCTCCGGGAGAGTCTCTAGGATCATATCCACTTGAGTTTCTCCATCTATTTCAGCTCCCATGAGCTCCATCTCATTCAGGTGACTTATGATCAATAGCATATGGTCCTGAATAGAGTGCGGATTTCATCCGGCAGCTCATGAAGTTGCGCATCGCAGCCTTGCTTGGCTTGACGGCCCGGCTTCCGAACATTTCGAGATGTCAGAGATCATATCTGCGGCCGTCAAGATGTTCCGATGTTGCTGTTGCAACACATTGCTAATTGATGCTAAAATATAGCACCTAGCAATCTCATCGTAACGCATCCAAGCAAAGGTATGTAAAACGCTTTTTCTTGAGTCGAATCATCATTCGGCCAAGAGGACAGGGGTGGTGAGCACATGCTTGTGCTTGTCTCACGTCAATACGATATCGAGGTTACGCTTCCAACAACGAATTTTCACCCACTAGTTTGTTTGTACTAAGAATTTGCGCGATTGGGGATAAAGACATAATTGTTTAAAAAATAAAATAAAGCGGTGTTGGTAATTTGCTTTATATTTAAGAGAAGTATGATGCATGAATGCAAATACTTAAACATAAATAAAATCCTTAAAAAAAATGTTTCATCTATGGTGTTGCGATCATAAACGGCAACACGTCCCACCTAGGGGTGGTGTCCGTGAAGCCTCCTATCGCATCGAGACTCCTCTCGCTTGGTTCACTTTACAAGATGTCTCTACATCTAGTGCAACCAATCACCATCTTTTGGTCACCTTAGATCCATTGCCTAGCTCCTATGGGAGATTACAATGATCTTTAGTCTAAGTGTTTAACCAACTAATCGACTCTAGAGGTTGTTATGAACTAACGATCCATCTAGGGATGGTCTCGCCTCACTACTTCCTTTTCGAGTCTTATCTTCTATAAGCAACCCGATGACTCCTTAGCGACATGTTTCATGGGTTTCTCCCATTGAAGTGAGGACCACTAAGGTGGTTCTTAACCTATCCACGTGTCACGATCAGGCTAAAGTCGGAGACCTTGGGAACGTTTCAACGCAAAACGACCCTCCCACTTAGCTTTTTCAAAATGGATTTTGTTTTGAAATTAAGTCCAATTAATAATTCAACAAAATTATAACCCTTATAAATTTGTTGTATTTTATAACTCTTTATAAAATTTACCCATTGCATTTATTATTATAACAATTTATAATATTAAACTACAATGATGCATGAACATGCTTGCATGGCAATTTGATATTGGCATCTCTATATCCTATATGGCATGTTATAATGATGCGAGATTAAACAATAAATCATACATTTACAATTTAACCTCTCTATGGCTCATTTCTAATTACAACCCATAAAAACAAATGAAAATAATTACAATAATTTTCTTCATCTTGTCTTCTTGGCATCTTCTCAATTTTCTCTTCTCTTGATCCCCGAAAAGTGAAAATAAAAAAAATTTTTTTTTTTTTTTTTTTTTTTTTTTTTTGTTTTGGGTGGGCCGGGACAATCCTCGGCCCACCTTCTCCTCGGCTGGGCCAGGCCATCGCAAAGCGGGCCTGGGCCGTGCAGCCTTGCTCCCATTGCTGGGCCGGCCCTTGCTCGGCAAGGCTGGTGGCCTGTGGCCTTGCCTGCCTGGGCAAGGCTGGCCGGGCTCGTGGCCTTGCCTGCGGCAAGGCTCGTGGCCGGGCCTGTGGCCCTTGCTCGGCAAGGCTCAGTGGCCTGGGCAGGCCTGTGGCCCTCGGCGTGCCCTGCCTGTGGGCCCTTGGCCCCCTGGGCAAGGCCATCGGCAGGCCTGCGGCTCGCCTGGTGGCTCGCAGGCCGCTAGGGTTTCAGAAACCCTAGCGCATACTAGGTTTCAGAACCCTAGTTCTGCCGCCACCAAAACCCGGGAAGGGTTTGGCGGCCGGGCTTGTGGCGGAGGTCGAGTCGTAGGCGGGCGGCAGCGACGGCGGCGGCGGCGGCGGCGGCGGCGGCGGCACAAAATATTTTCCGGAAATTTAAATTACAAAATTTCCTATGCCCTTTAATGGCTTACATTATTTTCTAGAGAAAAAATAAACCACCAACATGGTGTAATTAAAAACCTAGAGCCAATCGATCGGGATCCAATCACATATTCAATCAAAACAATTTTGAATTCATCATATATTCATGCAAGATGCCAATATCAACACATATCATACATTCAATCGCATAAACATAAATCATGCATGATCAATAGCCCTAGGCTCGATACCAATTGTAGGACCTTATTGTGATTTATATATGAAAAATCATTTGAACAACAACAATATTGTAGGCGAATTTCAAAAAATTTTATCATATCCATTTAATTCATAATTAAACGTAAACCACAACGAGAGATTCATGCATGATATATGTTTATGGACAAAGGATTAGAAAAATCTCACATACCTTTGTGACGATTGAATTAATTGACCGCAAGGATCTTGTCTCACTATCTCACGTTCCAAGATGGAGAATTGCCGTGAAACAAGATCGTTGTTTATTGTCACGATCACACCAAGAACCACTCGTTGATTCAAGGCTATGTCTCTACAATTTTTAGGATGAGAGAGTGGGCTCTTTTTCAAAAACCTAAGGAAACTTTTTCCTTCTATTTTGTCTCTACAAAATCCGCCACCCTAAGGAAAGTGTGATCTCTTTTTCTTTCTCCAAAAGACTCTCTCCCTAGGGTTTTCAATAATATCCTTATATAGGAGAAAATTCAAAAACTCAAACCCTAGATGGGATTTTCGAATTTCTCCTTAACCCTAGGGTTGAAATCCGAAAATCCCTACATGGCTTAGGGATTTCCGAATTTCCTTCCCTTTTTTGAGCAAAATTCAAATCCCCTTAAGGCAAGGGATTTCCGAATTTTCCCAAAATAAAATCTCACTTTTCTTTTCCTTTAGTTGCCAAATAAAATCATGTTTAAATTTCATTTTGAATTTTAAATTAATCTCCATTAATTTCAAAATTCAAAACTCATTCTTTTATTTTTCAATTATCAAATAAATGAAAAATAACACAATGAATTTAAACATAATTATCGGTTTTTTTTTCCCATTTATTAGAGCTAGCCTTGAGACCGAATGGACCCACATGAACAAAGCTATGGAATTACAATATTCGACTAACTCATCCCTATAAGTTATCGACATATTTAATTCCGACATCGCATAACTCCACTAAAAGTTCGATGCCGAATAATCTCGATTCATGTGCGCTAATTTTTCTTTTGGTGTTGATACAATTTATCACACGGTCCACAAGTGTAAATGCATTATTATCCTTCAGAAATATCGGTGATCGTAATGGTGTATATAATATTACCGTTTTACCATTCTAATCATTATTTCCTCAACTCCTTTATATGACCGTGAATAAGAAAGACAAACGTTCGTAAGATGTCTCGCACATGTTACGATGTCTTAATCAATGAATATCATCATTGAATACCGTGCCCGGTTTATTTATTCACACACCCGTCAATAAAGCATGAGGTGATATTATTTTTACGAATTCCATATCTGTGAATCACATAACTCCAACTTAATATTGTCATGATCCCAATGACCGAGATGTCGCTCAATAATCGTGAACTAATCTCTTTGGCAAATCAAAGATCATGAGATACTAAGTTGAGCTACGATTCACTTCGTGATTAAGATAATTATACAAATATATTTAAGTTGTGATGATTAGGTTTAGAGTTGTGTAAACGGTTTTACTCTAACCTAATCAATCCACATGGTCTATTCAACATGTTGCGAGCATGTCTAGATCAACCACGAGTCCAACTCCCATGCCCCGAGACCAAAGATCACATGGTTCGATCTAATCACATAATCGGATTCGATTGCCCAATCAATCCTAAGACCGCGAATATCTATTTTAAACCGATCCGAAGAGTTTGTCCGGCAGGGTTCCCCTGACTCTTCTTTCGTTGGTAACAGTTTATGGACTAAGCAATATCATAAACACTCTTGAGTATGTGTCAAAACATAACTTTATCTTATTTTATAAAATCAGCAAAATAATAATGTCTTACATTTGTCATTTCATAAATAACAAATTACATCCCACTTTATGGACACATTTCCAACACGGTCGCCGTTCCTTATACTACTACTAATGGGCTAAGCTATAGTCTAATCCATTATTCGTTGTTAGACTATTGTCTCTATAATTTACGTTCATGTGCGGGTAAATTTTTTTTTTCTTTTCTACATTAACCCTCGGATCTTAACATGTTATGTTGGTACACTAATAGCACATCTTGCTATTACTTTAAAGATTCGGTATCATACTAGTTCCCGAAACTTGTCTTAACTTATTACAGTCCATTGTTCTTTACCAAGACAATGGTTGTAATATCTTCCTCTTAGAACTAAACATACATACTATTATTCTACATTACATTTATTTGCAGCGGAATTTAATTTCTAAGCGAGCGTAGTAAAGACCACTCCCGTGCACCCATGACATTTCCGCCACCCTTGCCTCCTCTCATGTCCATCAAGCAAACCACTATATGACTGGTCAAGCACCTTTGTTACCCCACACGAGTAAACCGATGAGCTAACGCTCAACCTAGAAGTATAAACATGCATACATCATAAACTAATAGAAATTACATTAAGAGTTATGATGCAAATATGCTCGTGTGAAACATGCTTTAAACTTCTTTCTATCTTTTCTTGCCTTACTTTATCATTTGGTCTAGTCGGAATCTCTTCTCTGATGAGATTTCCCTCCCTTATGGAGGCCGACGACCCGTCGGTCTTTTTACTTTAGGCTCATTACTTACCATTGTCGGTCAAGTCGGAATCTCTACTCTTTGAGATTTTCCTCCCTTTATGGAGGCCAACGACCCGTCGAATCTTGTAACTATGCATAAGGGTAACCATATGTCGCCCTTCCAAATCTAGAGCATTAAGCCCTCCAAACATGTATAATCACATGTAATCATATAGACTTAGGAACATAAATAAATTAATAGTTCTAAGTCTAACTTCACAACCTACTCGAGTCCGACAAACATATATGTCTATACTTACCGTTAATCCGCTAGGATTCCTGCTTGTTGGAAGTTCTTTCTCGTTGCTTCGGCTCTCGTGCCAAAACCTGTTTCATGGAAATAGGTATTAACCACCTATTTCAAGCATCAAAATTTCTCACACTTGGATTCCTAAATCTAATTTCAACTCATTTTCGAACTTAACCCCTCTAGGCCGAATTCTAGCTCAAGAGGTAATTTACACATATTTGTGTATCTCGGTTTCTGAATCTTAATCTATTCATTTCCGAGCTTTAAAACTGTTATCCATTCTCTAGAATCAGATTACTAACTCATTGCTTGCTAACTAGATTTTAGGAAATTTAATGCGAGTTTCGCCTTAATTTTCCTCGTTTCCCAGTTTTCAATAACTTCGTTTTACTTCCGATTTCGGTACACGTAGTCCGATTCACATTCCCGAACACAAATTGCTACATAAATTGAACAAAAATACATTTCCTCCATTTTTAGGGATTTTCGGATTTTTAGTGTAAATCCAAAAAAATTGTTCAATCCTTTCAATACTTGCACATTAAACTCCTATCGTAGTCCCCGACAAAACCTCGGTTTCGTTTTTTTTCGATTTCTGGATTTTTCCCGAGATGAGTTACTATTCACAAAAACGAAAAAGCAAGCAATTTCTCATGAAAAATCCGAAATCTTACCTTGAAAAGTTGAGATTCTCTGCTAAAATGCCTCGGGTTATATTTCTACCGGACTGAACGGAAGAAATTTTGGCAAAAACGGGTGATTTCTCTATTTTCCCTTGATTTTCTCTCTTTTCTCTCTCTTTCTTCTTGGTCGGCCACTCTTTAGAAAATAGAACACTTTGTGTTCTAATGTTCTTCCGTAGGCCACTTATATGTAATAATGAATATTATAATATTATTTTCAATAATATCTAATATTACTTTCTAAAATTAAATTAAAGAAATCACTTTAATTCCTATAATTTAATTTTACTAATTCTAATTAAGTTTGACACTTAATTTAAGTGGTTCCGTGTTCCCCACATTTTTTCTTATTGAGACCATACTTTCCGTTTTTCAAAACGAGTCTCTTTCCTCTAAACCTAATTTCACACCCCGTCATGGGTTCTATAATTATCTTTTCCGACCCAATGCGAGCACCCTGGGTCAAATTTCTCATATTCAACCCACTTCTCTTGGGTATCTCAATAGTCAATTTCTTTTTCTGAAATTCTCATTTTAAACGATCCGTGATTGCCCAAAACGCGCAATACCCTCGCCTCATGCTCATTTTTGTAGTTTCCGCTTTAATCGACTCGGGAAAATTATTTCAAGAACTTTTGCCATTTTCCTTACTTCTAATATTTCTACTCTTTTTCTAAGTGGTCATTTGGTCATTTACCAAATATTTCAGGAGTTTTTCATAACTAAAATATACCTGTTAAAATTTCTAACTTTTAACCGATATTTTACTATTCACAATCGATATTTACTTAATTTTCTTTATAAAAATATTCAATTATAACTTTACACTTTTTGGGTGATTTTACCCCGATATAAAGTTTCTACATATCACTTTCCGATTACATCAATATTTCTACTACTTTACATTAAAAGAATAATTATGGTCAAATACTTTGGATTTGTCCGAATTTGACTTAAAATTTTCCCGGTCATTACACAGAAACTGGTAATTATGTTTAAATTCCTTGTGTTATTTTTCATTTATTTGATAATTGAAAAATAAAAGGAATGAGTTTTGAATTTCGAAATTAATAGAGATTAATTTAAATTCAAAATAAAATTTAAACATGATTTTATTTGGCAACTAAAGGAAAGAGAAAAGTGATATATTATTTTGGGAAAATTCGGAAATCCCTTGCCATAAGGGGATTTCGAATTTTGCTCCAAAGAGGGGAAGGAAATTCGGAAATCCCTAATCCATGTAGGGATTTTCGGATTTCAATCCAAGGGTTAAGGAGAAATTCGAAAATCCCATCTAGGGTTTGAGTTTTTGAATTTCCTCCTATATATAAAGATATTATTGAAAACCCTAGAAGAGAGTTCTTTTGAGAAAAGAAAAAGAGATCACACTTTTCCTTAGGGTGGCCGGATTTTGTAGAGACAAAATAGAAGGAAATAGTTTCCTTAGGTTTTTGAAAAAGAGCCAACTCTCTCATCCTAAATATCGTAGAGTCATAGCCTTGAATCAACGAGTGGTTTTTGGTGTGATTGTGGCAATAAACAACGATCTTGTTTCACGGCAATTCTCCATCTTGGAACGTGAGATAGTGAGACAAGATCCTTGCGGTCAATTAATTCAATCGTCACAAAGGTATGTGAGATATTCTAATCCTTTGTCTATAAACATATATCATGCATGCACCTCTCGTTGTGGTTTAAGTTTAATTTTGAATTAAATGGATATGATAAAATTTTTTGAAATTCCGCCTAAAATATTGTTGTTGTTCAAATGATTTTTCATATATAAATCACAATAAGATCCTACACTCTGTGACTATGGGAACATCTTCTAGTTGATGTTTCCCCTCTTGGTTCCTGTCCAACACATATGCCAAATATCCAGTGCATCCGCTAGAGATCAATTGTCGGGCTTCTTGGGAACTAATAAAACATCTGGGTGTCCCTGATGTGGAACCCATGTACTCAAACATCTATTCTCCTTCTGACTAAAAAACTACATTTTTCTTTCTACAGTCTATTGTAGCATTATACTTTCCTAGAAAATCCATTCCTAGGATCACATCATAATCTACTAAGTTTAGTACAACTAGGTCCGTACTTAGTTCCCTTCCTGCTATCTCTATTGGTACATGACGTAACCAGTGACTAGATAACAACACATCACCTGATGGTAGTGCTATCATAAAGGCTTGCCTTATCCTCTCTTGAGGATGTAGTATTCGTTTAACAAATTCTACTGATGCAAATGTATGTGTGGCCCCTGAATCAAATAATTCTCGTGCAGGGACATGGGCAATAGTAAGCTGACCTGTCACTACGTTAGACGTGCCTGCCTCAGCTTCCTCCTTAGTGTATGTCATTAAGTGAGAATTGGCCTGTGGAGCAGCTTCTACTCTATTCAGCTGAGGGGTCGAGAATACCCTTTGCACTTGCATGGCGTGGAATTGTGGAACTGGTGGCCTTTATGGAGCCATTCCAGGAGATCCTGCTTTAAAACGGACAACGCCCTTGCATAATGTCCTTTTTGTTCATAGTGTATAGTACACATCTGTGCTAGCTTTACATTCTCTCGGAGTGTTTCTTTCCATAGGTCGAAATAGATTGGAAGACTAGGACCTGGTATCTTGACCACCTTTACATTAGGGGTTTAAAGATTTCGCCCTTTGCGATTTTCTTTCCGTTTTTGATCCCTAGTCGCTCTGACTTCCTTGGCTTTGTGGATTAGCACTAGAGCTCTGCTTAGTGGGTGCACCATGCCTTTTTCTCTGTTTCTTCTTGTCTTCCAATATCTTAGCCCGTTCCTTTCTAGATTTGGCAATGTTATGCTTTGCACGTATTGCCCAATTAACTAAATCGGCTACCATGGTTGGTGGATACTCCTCACTTTCCACAGCGGTGGGCTATATCTCCTCGAGCATATTAACAATCCTTCTAACCTTCTCTTCCTCTTTTGGAAGCAACCGAGGACATAATCGTGCCAACTATCAAATCATCGACATGCTTCTACAACCTACCTTTATCACCGCTTAAAATTGTTGAACTCATTACACTTTGAGTGTTCGGGGCTTTTAAGTTGTAATACTTACGGTTAAATTCCCATAGGAATTCATCCCACAACATCATCTCACATTCCTTCGGCTCACAAAAGGATTCCCACCAATAGCGGGCATCCTTCTTTAATCTGAAAGCGCCAGATCTTCTTCTCCACATCGGTGAGTTCCATAAACTCAAACACATGCGAATGGATGCTAACCATTCCTCGACTTTGAGTGGATCTATTGATCCATTGAACTTTGGAGGTGCCATTCTCTTAAACCTCAAATACAATGGTTTGCTTGAGACCATTTCTCGGTGCCCCATCTCACCCCTCACTAGCTCTTAGGGTTCAACCCTCTCTGCGGGTTGCTCGGGTTGGGCGGCTTGTCTTTGGCACCACCTACGGAGGGGTACTCCTCCAACCCTATTGACCACTGTATCAACTAGGTATGCAATTCTCATGAATCGTCTACTTTCCTTAGCTTGGGATGTTATTTGCCCCTCGGACCTGCTACTTCTTGAGTAGGTCCGGTGTTGGAGGATTCTGCTCCTTGTGTTCTCTTTTGATGTGTACGAACTATGTTGTTGTGTCTATATTAATCAAAAGAGCAACATTGTTACTCTAAGTGCAAAAAGAACTGCTTCTAAAGTTCCTTGACTTGCAATACTTTAAACTATCATTCATTCTCATATCAACTAGTAAAACATACATTCTATATGTTCTCCTATTATCGTGCCCCATATCATATCCACATCATATACAAATCATCACAAAAGTAAAGGTTTTTAAGCCTTTCATTCAAATCTATTATGTATGTCCCATTCCATACATATCACATCATACATAAAACATCGTTAGTCTAAGTTTCTCAATACTATTTACATAACCTTGCATCATATTCAAATAAATAAGACACTAAATCCTAACTTAATCCTCATCATCTAAGTGTTCCTTAGGATCCTCCCCCGGATCCTCCTCGGGGTCTTCCTCCGAATCCTCTTCGAGATCCGACAGAGGGTTACCACTAGCTTCCTCACCAACGGTCCAAACGTAGGTCCATCTTTGCCGAACGGCCATAGGCTCGTCCGCTGCCTCTATCTCAGGTCTCGGTTGTTGTTGTTGAGAGGTAGTGGCTTCTGTATCATGTCTCCTAATATGGGTATTGGATAACAAGAAGTCTCACCTAACCGCCGCTGGCCGTGTCCTCTCCTCTAGTAGTCAAGCTCACAATGCTTCTCCTCGGTAATAAATTGTGTGAGGGTCTGATCCGATCGCGGAACTAGCCAACGCTAGTACTCTTCCGTCAGACCTCTACATAGGACCTGACACCGCTCCCCTCACTTAGATTGAAAATTTAATTCGGAGCTAGTACCTCTATCAAAACTCTAACTATATAGGCTACAATGGCCTCATCTGATCTCATACTAGCCCTCTCGGCTTGTATGATAAACTCTCGAGCTTAGGTGTAGGTCACAGCTACACTCACCTGGCTCTGTGTCTTTCTACTCTGCTGTGGTACTGACTGTGATGGCATGACCTGGGGAAGAAACTGATGCTTCAACATGTGGCAAAACTCTTCCCATTGTATCTCCGCTATTTCGTCCTCATCTAAAGCTTGCCAAAAGATTAGGAAATTGCCCTCTAACTGACTCACTACAAGTACAATCCACTCCTCTCAAGCTATGTCATAGGCTCACATCACATACTCGACACGGAGCAGCCAATCCTTAATTCTAGTGGGATGTGAAAGCCCATCAAAGGAAGGTGGATTACAGGTGTAGAACCTAGTTGCGACTTGACCTATAGTCAAAATAACTCTCCTTGTTCGGTGTACAGTCTCAGCCACCATGGGCTCTAGAGCCCGTAACTCCCGATCCACTGGTGGTTGGCTATATCTAGCAGGAGTAGGTATCGACCTTTACATTTATTGGAACAAGTGACATTAGAAACATTCTTACCCATCCCCACAACATATTCTCTTGTGGTGTGGGCGCTAACCGGGATGATGGATATGATCGATCCATTAGGACCATCTGTCTTGCCAAAAGAAATAAGCAATTCTCAGTTTTAGTTCATAAACTAATTTACCTGGACTGCGCAGAAGCATAGGTGCGGGACTTGTCATGGCAAGAGTAGGAACGCCGCTCTGATACCAATTGTGGCGACCCGTGCCCTCGCGCCGCGGTCGCCGTTCCTTATACTACTACTAATGGGCTAAGTTATAGTCTAATCCATTATTCATTGTTAGAATATTGTCTCTTTAATTTACGTTCATATGCGGGTAAATTTTTTTTTTCTTTACTTTAACCCTCGGGTTCTTAACATGTTATGTTATTACACTAATAACATATCTTGCTATTACTTTAAGGATTCGGGTATCAAACTAGTTCCCGAAAACTTGTCTTAACTTATAACAGTCCATTGTTCTTTACTAAGACAATGGTTGTAATATCTTCTTCTTAGAACTGAACATACATACTAGTATTCTATATTACATTACTTTGCAGCAGAATTTAATTTCTAAGTGAGCGTAGTAAAGAACACTCCCATGCACCCATGACGTTTCTGCCACCCTTGCCTCTGCATATCCATCAAGCAAACCACTATATGACTGGCTACTTACCTCTGTTACCTGCACACGAGTAAACTGATGAGCTAATGCTCAGCAAGTATAAACATGCATACATCATAAACTAATACAAATTACATTAATTGTTTTGATGCAAATATGCTCGTGTGAAACATACTTTAAACTGCTTTCTATCTTTATGTTCTTACTTCTATGAGCTTGGGCCCCTGCTTACTATCTAGTCTATTCGGAATCTCTACTCTGTGAGATTTTCCTCCCTTGCGGAGGTCGACGACCCGTCAGTCTTTTACTTTACTGGTCATTTCTTCTTTCTGGTCTGGTCGGAATCTCTACTCGTGAGATTTTCCTTCCTTCGGAGGCCGACGACCCGTCGATTACTAACTATGCATAAGGGTAACCATATGTCGCCCTTTCGCAATCTAGAGCGTTAAGCCCTCAAACATGTATAATCACATGTAATCACATAAATTTAGGAACATAAGTAAATTAATAGTTCTAAGTCTAACTACATCTTACTCAAGTTCAAACAAACATATATGTCTATACTTACCATTAATCCACTAGGATTCACCGCTATTGGAAGTTCTTTCTCGTTGCTTGGCTCTCGTGCCAAAACACCGTTTCATGGAAATAGGTATTAACCACCTATTCCAAGCATCAAAGTTTCTCATACTTGGATTCAGAAATCCAAAGTTCAACTCATTTTTAACTTAAACCCTCTAGGCTCTAATTCTAGCTCAAGAGGCAAATTACACATATTCGTGTATCTTGGTTTCCGAATCATAATCTATTCACTTTTGAGCTTTATAACAGTTACTCATTCTCGAGGGTTGAATTCTTAATTCAATGCTTTACTAACTAGGTTTTAGAAATTTTGGCAGAGTTTCACCTTGTTTTTTTTTTTTTCTAGTTTCCCGAGTTTTCAATAACTCGTTCTACTTCTGATTTCGGTACCTGTAGTCTATATTCACATTCCTGAACACAAATTCCAACATAAAATGAACAACAACACTTTTTTCTCCATTTCTAGTGTATTTTAGATTTTTAGTGTTAATTCAAAAAAAATTTGTTCAATCATTTCAATACTTGCATATTAAACTCCTATCGTAGTCCCCGACAAAACCTCAGTTTCGCTTTTCAGTTTTATGGATTTTTTCCAAGATGAGTTACTATTCATAAAAACGAAAAAGCAAGCAGTTTCTCATGAAAAATCTGAAATCTTACCTTGAAAAGTTGAGATTCTCCGCTAGAACGCCTCGGGTTATGTTTCTACCGGACTGAACGGAAGAAATTTTGGCAAAAACGGGTGATTCCTTGATTTTTCCTTGATTTTCTCTCATTTCTCTTTCTTTTCTCTAGTCTCTCGGCCACAGTTAGAAGAAGAAGCAAATGTGGCTTCTAATGTAATCCGTAGGCCATTTTGAAGTGTAATATGAATATTATATTAATATTTTTAACAATATCTCACATTACTTTGTAAAATTAAATTAGAGAAATTACTTTAATTCCCATAATTTAATTTTACTAATTCTAGTTAAGTTTAACACTTAATTAAGTGGTTCCAAGTTCCCCACATTTTTCTTGTTGAGACCAAACTTTCCGTTTTCAAAACGAGTCTCTTTTCTGCACCGATAATTTCACACCCGTGCACAGTTCTATATTTAACTTTTTCTAGGCTGCCGAGCACCCTGGGTCAAATTTCTCATATTCAACCAATTTCTCTTAGGTATCTCAATAGTCAATTTGTTTTTTTTTTGAAATTTTCATTGTAAACGATCTATAATTGCCCAAAACGCTGCGTGCCCTCGCAGTACTCATTTTTTTTTTTTTTTTTTTTCTCCGCTTTAACCGACTCGGAAAATTTTTTCGGAACTTTTGCCATTTTCCTTACTTCTAATATTTCTACTCTTTTTCTAACTGGTCATTTGGTCATTTACCATATATTTCAGTTTTTCATAACTAAAATTTACCCGTTAAAATTTCTAACTTTTAATCGATAGTTAACTATTTACAACTGATATTTACGAATTTTCTCTATAAAATATTCGTATTATAACTTTACACTTTTCAGGTAATTTTATCCTGTATATAAAGTTTCTACATGACACTTTCCTGATTACATCAATATTTATACTACCTTCTGTTCTGGGAAGAATTACGGTCAAATACCGGATTGTCCGAATTTGACTTAAAATTTTCCCGGTCATTAAAAATGCTTTTTATAACACTCCTAAAACACTATGTTTTTTTAGGACCTATAATAGCGCCCGCTGTCATAGCGCTCTAAAAAGCGCTATTGATAGTTATTAATAACGTTTTTCGTCAGCTACGAAAGGCCTTTTGTGGTGTAGTTATCCTTGCACTCATATGGTTTTGAATTTTTTCATTTTTTCTTCTCCATTTGTGAGGCAAATTTTTTTTTCTTCCCGTTTTTTCTCTTATGATTTCTTTTAGGTGTTTTGGGTTTTGTTGTTTTTTTTTTAATGCTTTTTCATTTATTTTTTTGTCAATATATTTGAGAAAAATTGTTTTCTTTGTTGTTTTCATCATAATTTTTATATTTTTCTTAAATTTTCAAGGGTTTTTTTCTCTCCTTCTTTTTTCCCGTTGTTTATTTGTTATTTTTCGCCGTTATTTATTCTTAATTCTTTGTGCTTTTTTCTATTTCTTTTTTCATGTTTTTTTCTTATTATTCTCCCTTTTTCCTTCTTCTTTTTTCCTGTTATTTCTTTGTTTCGTCCCTGTATTTGTTAATTGTTTGTTGATTTATTCGATTTTTTTATTAACATTTCTGAGTTTGGGTGATTCTGTACAATTGTTTGCGTCTTATTGTGTTAATGTTTGTGTTAATCTTTTATTCTAACAGGTGCATTTCTTATCTTTCGATTTTGTATAATGCTATCCAAGATTTAACTGTTTGTTATTTATTAGTTATGTTTTGTGGTCGTCTTCATGCTTTGTAGCGGCTGTCATTGATTAATCATTACTTCAATTGATTCCGCTTTGCAGGAATTTGTATCGGAGATTGAGCGAAACATTGGTAATTTTTTGTCTTCATTGTTTAGATTTAACTATCTATTATGTTATGTTTTCTCTCATTCTCATTGTTTAAATATTTTATTCATACTAGCCTTTTATTACTAATCTTATTGCGTCTTCAATATTCCCTTTGTATATTTCTACTGCTCAGTAATTTTGGTTGCTTTGTTCGATCTATCCTTTTATTTGTAGTTCATCGAATTGAGGTATTCAATTTTTTTTTTTCTTAACATTTTTTTTTTGATTGTTTTAGAATATTACTTTATGATGTTATGTTTGTTTGTTATATGAATCCTTTCACGTGTGGATTTATCTATTCATTTATATGAATCCTTTCACGTGTTGATTTATCTATTCATTTCAATATGTTTTTTTTTTTTTTTTTTTTTTTTTTTTTATGAATATGAATTTCTTTTGCGTTATTTGATACAACATTGTGTTTCACTCCTCTTAGATATTTTTTCTATTTCATATAAATTATATATTTTTGTTTTTTTCCTCATTTATTATGTTAATTTGGGCATTATTTCAGTTATCCATTTATTTTAGTATGTATTGATGCCTATGCAAATATTTATTTATTGTCTCTTTCTTCTCTTAATGTTTACTATTAAAATTGTGTATAATATTGTTATGTCTGTTAGCGTTTATGCCCTCAGGAATAAATGTAACAATTTTCTTTGAGACATTTTGACTATTAATAAAGATTTGTTTATTATATATATCTATGTATTGTCCTCTTTATGTTCATAATAGTTGAATGTATGATAAGCAAAGTAAAAGTCTGAGACTGTCATTCTAAATCTTTAGATCATGCATGTAATGTGAAGAACATGCGAAAGACAAGAATCTAAAGATGATAGTCTAAATCTTATGATCCACAATCGAGGGAATAAAGTTGGGCGCTTTATTCATGTTAAGATTGTTATGTTGTCTACTTCCTAACGGAGACGGCTTGTCTTGGTCGTCGGAGGTGGGACTACATGGGTAGAGACATTGATATAGTTTCTAATGGTGAATTCTATATTGGATTGGACCAAAGATGAATTGTTTTAATTAATAATTCTGTTTGAATAAAACAATTCACTTTTGACGAATTATATGTTGTCATCTTAATCCTGAGATGGATGATGAACCCGTATACTTGACTTGTATCCTTTGATGTACTAAAGGGAGACATCCTGACATTATGTAAAGGTACGCTTGCCGGTGCATTGGGGGTATGACTCGTGTATGCGTAGATTCGTTATTCATAGATAGTGGAATCCATAGCTCCTATAAAGAGTCAATGATATCCTGTTATGCATTATTAGTGGATTGGTAAATACGAGCGCTCGGCCATTAGACTACTCTGTGTTATCTAATGGCTCACTGTTTGTAATAATATGAATAGTATTTTTCCAATGGTATGATAATGGAACATAAGATAAATGTAATCGGAAAGGTAAAACGGAACTTGACCTCAAGTCGATTATGGATATCCTATGGGGATGATATACTAATATATTGAGTCATGGACTAGAACTAATCAGAGCTTTGTAAATATGCTATATAAATTGAGAGTGCAGCTCTAGGCTTTTAGTGGAATAGCGCTAGAGTTTTATAATCATGAGACGGACTTGTTGGTTTACAAGTAACGTTGTAATTATAGAAGCTTGATTTATATATGTCCATCGGGTCCCTTTGCTAGCTCACATAATTTCCTGTAACGATACAATGTATTTCCTACATATTGGTAACTTGTGTTATTTCCGTAAAAGAGGTGCAAAGTTAATTCATGAGTGATTTATCAGGTGAATTTATTGATAAATTGATTCTAGATAAATTGATTGAATTATTGTTTTAAGAGTTGTTTAATATGGGAAGACTATTATATGACTGTTTTGATCAGGTAATTTCTCTATTGGGTTGCTTGAATCAAAACTAAGGCTCTATGCAAGTTTCCCGTATTGAAAAACTAAGAAAACAATTTTTGTTAGTGCAGACCGGTCGACCGGTTAGTGAAGATAGGTCGACCGGTTGAGTATAACTACTCTGTCATCGGTCGACCGGTTGCAACGTAAAATGCATGTTCACGTGGCAAAATCGACTTTGAAAATTTTATGAAAATTTTTGTTATACACGATCCACCTTTCCATTTGCGTTTCCACCGAATTTGATTCGCAACCAACAATTAGAACTTTGTGAAACCTAATTGTTACGGAAGTATGACTTCCTAAACACTATAAATAGCCTATTAAGTCACTTTGTTCATTAGATCACTTGAGAGACTTTTTGGAGGCTATTGATAAGATATTCAAGAGGAAAAATTGTTTATTTATCAAAAACAACTTTTCTTTGGCTCTCCGTGATTGGAAGGAGATCAAGAATACCAAGAGGAGATTAAACAAAGTGTGCCCACCTGCACACCCATCGTGGAAACGAGAATAGCAAAGAAGACCAGTTGGTTGAGGCTCTTTTTCTTTCTTTGTTTTTGGGCAGCTTAGATCTGGGGACGTGCGGTTTCACGAAATCTCAAAAGGTATGATTTAGATCTTTAGTATTTATATTATATAGCATCATGAACATGTTCTTGTTTGGCTTTGACGTTGATTAAAATTTTTTAAATTCCGCTGCGCACTCAATGCCATTATTTTCTAACAATATCCGCAGAGGAGTAACACTCTAAAGAATTAAACGAGATTAATTATGGTAATTAAGATTTATTAGTGTGCCTAATCTGGTTTAATAAATTAATTATTGTTTAATAAATGTTTCTAACGTGTAAATTTATATATTTCCAACGCGAATTTAAATATTCTCAGTATTTACATTTTTATCCATGAAGTGTGTGTAGACACATTTTCTGGACTGTCATTTTAAATATTGGACACCTGTATTTTTCTTTTTCTTTTCTTTTCCTTTTCTTTCTTTCTTTTCTTTCTCGTGCATTGCTCAATCTCTCTCCTATCATTTTCTCTCTCTTTCTCTCTTCGTTCAAATCTTCACCAAATCAACCGAATCTTGAACCAAAGAAGGATTTAATGAAGTTTTCAACATCAAGAGAAGGATTTGAAGTAAGCTTTTTCAATGTCAATTTTTGGTTCGAAATAGATTTCATGGATTTTGAGTAAAATCATGGTAGAAATTTGATATTTTTGGTTATTTGGACTGTATTTGTCATTTGGAACTTGGATTGAGTGATTTTACTTTGAAATCGGATTTGCAGGTTTTCGCTGAATTTTCTTCGGATCGACCCTGTCGGTCAAGCTGTCAGGCTCCCACCGGTTGACCTCTGCGGTCGACCGGATTCTACTCTACCAAGTCGACCTATGCGGTCGATCGGATTGCACACCACCGGTCGACTAGTGGTGTTACACTTCTCTGTCACCGGTCGACCGGTGCATATGAGGTTTGACCCTGTTTTGCTTAGGAACCTGTTTATACCTTGATTTTTAAGAGAACCCAAATTAGCTTCATTTGGAGATTTAGAGTAAATGGATTAACATATTTAATTCATGTTTTGAGATTGAAACCCTTGGAATGATGATTTGAAACATGAAATGGTTTATGAGACCGGTAAATGAATTATGGCACACTAATGGGAAATCAAAGGATATAATTAAGATTGAAATTGCTTTAGGAATGAGAATTAAATCCTAAATCATTGTTTTATGTAAATGATAGTTGAGGAATCAAACTGAAAGCTTTGAGGAATCAAATTGAAAGCTTCGAGGAAGCGGAGGCTAGGAAAGCGCAATGCTAGCCAGGTTTGGTACTTATGAGGTGCGATTCCTTACCCCTTTCTTTGCTAGCTTGATTTTAAAAGAGTTTTGGCCTTGCAAATGTTTTAAAGAAAGGGCATGTTTGCAAAAGAAAAGCATTTTCAAAACAATAGCTTGATTTTAGCTATTGGAATTATAATGAACTATTTCAGAAAGTTTAATAAATGATTTCTTATGAAAAGAGATCTTGCGAATTGGTAAACCAACTGATGGCCTAGATAGAATATGGAGAGTGTATCCTTGGGGGCAGGATCCAAAACTCGGACCGGGCCACTACAATGGTGTAAAAGCTTGTGCTTGTGGTTGTGTAAGTAATTTATCAGGGGATAAATTACTTATTGATGCCTGTAATATGGAATTTTCAATTTATATTTCTTTCAGGAAAAGGATGTGGGGTTCCGATTGTTGTGTTGCAACTGAATGTCTATATTTGTTTCAATGCTTATTCATTTATTTATTTACTCATTCATCTATTTACTTGTTTATGAAGCTTATTTAAAATACATCTTACTGGGCATTTCACTCACGTTTTATTTGTTTTATAAATATTAAACCCATCCCAAAGCGACTTTTAGAAGCAAAGATGCGAGTAGTCGAGTTAGATTGCTACCCTCCGATTAAGAGAGGATTGTGTTCTTCTTCCTTGTGAGTAAATGTAAGAATTGTAAACTCTGTAAACACTGAACTTTGGATTTCTAGACTGTGTTTGATGTTTGTAATATTATTTATATGTTCATGTATGTACTATACTACATATCATGTGGGTGAAGCCCTGAACAATTTAGAAAGTGTGGGCGATCCCGTAACTTTCTTGTAATTTATTTTCAGCTAAATAGTGGGGCTTGTTTGAAAATTTCTTAAATATTTTCCTTTTGATATTGATTATTATGATTATAAATGTTTGATCACTTTGCTAATCCCATTTAACTCCTAAATGAGCCTCCACGTCACTAACCCCGGCTTCGGGGCGTGACAGAGTGGTATCAGAGCCTTAGGTTTAGGAACCACATGATTGTACATACATATGTGACATTCGGAATCCACTAAACAGTCTGGCACCATAGAATCAAGAATTCATGGATTCCATGTATGCTGCTTTCCAAGTGATGGCCACTCGAGCTCAGAATGAGCGACTGGCCGAGGAAATGAAGCAAAGTTATTTCTGTGAATTGAGACGTGAACCTATCCCCACATTCAATAGTGTGGGAGGACCCTAGGAGGCAGAGTACTAGTTTGACTCCATAGTTAAGCACCTGAACACCAAGGGAATACCGGAGGAGTATTGGGTCAAATTCACATTGTATAAATTAGAAGGCCAAACGAGTACTTTGTGGAAACAAGTAAGGAGGAGGCAAGATATTGCGGGATGGACATGGAATCAATTCAAAGCCCTCTTTAATGAACAATATTTCCCTCAGAGTTATAGGGATGAAAAGGCAATGGAGTTTATGTCCTTGCTACAGGGTGATATGTCGATAAGGGAATATGAGTCTTAGTTTAATGACTTATTTCGGTTTGCACCATCTCTGGTCGAGTTTGAGCATTTGAAATGCCTTAAATTTGAGAAAGGTCTTAAAAATTCTATAATGAGACCATTGGTGGCTCTGAGAATTCAAAATTTCTGAGAATTGGTGGCTGCTGCTACAAGTATTAAACGAGATGATCTGGCTTATCATAAAAGCAAGGAAGCAGCTGGCAAGTTTCTGTTTCTAGTGGACCTTCTGCTTCAAAGCGGGCCACAATGGAGTGGTAGGAGGAACGCAACCAGGGGGCAGGTTAGTGGAGAAATGATCGGTGGTGGCATTAGTTAGGCCTAGAAGTGACAAGAGTGGTCCTTATAGACCTAAGTGCTATCATTGTGGGCAGATTGGTCACATTAGGATGAATTGTCCTAATCGAATCAGCCACTGACTCAACAACCCCAAAGTGATGCTTCCTATAGTCAAGGAAGGCCACCGCAATTTGTACCGCCTTACCGACCACAATTGCCGGACCAATGTCATTTCATACGTGTAAACATACCAACTGCCAGATTATGCACAATTTTGGCCTCAAGCGTCGGGACCGGTCTGGATACCTCCACCACAACAATATAGGCCAGGGACCCAGAGGCCCAATATTGGTGATAAAGGGAAGGAGAAAACTCAGGGACAAGCTTATATCTTGACCGGTGGTAGTTCTGGAGGACAAGCCAGCAACCAAGTGGTTGAGGGTATGATTCTGATCTCTCACTCATTAGCACATGTGCTGTTTGATATTGGTGCTACCCACTCTTTTATATCCAATTCCTTTGTACAAGCTTTGAAATTGAAATCTAAGAATTTGGAAACTCTGATGATGTTGAACTCCCTGCTGGGATCGTGTAAAATCAAGATTGGGGTTAAGCGATTGAGAACTAACTTGATAATCCTTCTGATGAGTCTGTTTGATGTGGTACTCGAAATGGATTAGTTGTCAAAATACGGTGCAATTGTTGATTGCTACCGTAGGAGAGTGAATTTAATAACTAAGTCTGGAGCGGTAATTACCTATCAAGTGGACATGAATCCAGTCCTGAAAGAATAACTGTTGAGATATAGCGTTGGGAGACATAAGAACCTCACTTGTTTTTCTTTCCATCTTGCTCTGGAAGTGAACTCGAGATAATTGGAGACAATGTGGGAATTCCTATGGTGGGTGAGTACGCAGATGTATTTCTTGATAAGTTATTGTTGGGAAAGGTGTCCTGAAAGCATGAGATGTAAAAGGATATTTATTATTTATTTAATAAAATAGTTTATTCATCATTTTATGTGCATATATTTATGAATATTTTATGAATATCAAATAAAATTCCTTGATTATTTATGTAACCTTAAACATGGTATATAAGTGTTATATACGAGAGGATAATGTTTAAGGATAATAATCAAAAGTAATTGTTTATAATGAATTTAATTAAAGTTTAGAATCTTTAATTAAAACATTATTAATACATGTCATTCCCATTTAGAATGGAATGGTGTTATCCGCACTGTTAATATGGCGAGATATTGAATGAGTGTATTTCGCATAATGAGATTATGTGGAACATGAACGCAGACACAATATGAATTTCTAATAATTTCCGTTAAGCATAGAAATTCTAATTGAGTCTACCGATGGTCATATATAGAATGATCTTAATCCTGAGTTTTTAACAAACTCCTATTTATGGATTTATGTCTTTTGATTTACTCGATGCACGGATTCCGAGACCCCGAATCCTATTCCTTGTATTTTGGAGACATAATGAAATAGGTAGCTGGGAATGTTATTATACGAGATGGAATCCATTCCTTCTTGAGAGAGAAGCGTATAAATAATTCTCTTGAGTGTTGATTCGGTACTTTGATTAGTAAGAGCGCTCGGTTCATGAATGTGTTTTATGAATCACTATCCATTAGAGAATCAATGGTACTCAAGGATAAAGATGTAATTAGAGAGGTTAACGGATTCTACCCCCGACTCTAATTATGAATTATTTATGGAGGATCGATCTATATGCAATGACTATATCAAATGGACACTTCACGGTTTAGAAGTAATTAATGTCTATAATTCCGAGAATGCAATTCCAAGTTTATAGTGGAGTAACTATTGAAATTAATAGAATTAATTAATTAATTAAAGTGTTTAATTAATTATTAATTTTATTGGAGCTCGTAATTATAGGTCCATTAGTCCCCGTCGTCCTTGTAATTCTACCGGACACAAAGGGCAAAATGGGAATTTTAGAATTACGGAATTCTAAAATTAAATACTTGAAGAATAATTAATTGAGAATTAATTATTATTTAAATAATGAGATTATTTAAATTTGAATTTGAACATATCTAGCATTATCCATTTAAACTTATTTGATAAGTTGTTCAATTTAGAATTCAAATTAATTTAAGTTTGACTTAAATTCAATTTGAATCAATTAAAATGGACTCTTGGATAATGGATAAAATATCTTCCTTCCCTATCTTATCTAGGCGCCACACACAGGGATAAAACCCTAGTGTGTGGCCGGCCACCTAAGGGATAAGGGGAAGGGATTTTTTGTTCCAAATTCAAAAATTGGAGATAAGGATTTGATCCTATTTTGAAGTTTGACTTCTACTCTTTAAATATGAGATAGATAGAAAATTGTAACAAAAATTTTTGACATATTTTCAGCCCTAAGAAAGGTGGTGGCCGAAATTCTCATATAGGAAAAGAGTGAAAAATATTTTTCTCCAAAAATTCCACATCGTGCATGCGTTGGTGTTTGTGGAAATTCGAGTGTTTAAGAAACCGTTTTGTCTCACGTGTGCCCACTCACACGTCTACGTAGAATCAAGGAATTGACGTGGAAGACTTTGGTGTTCTAAACACAAAGCTTGAAGCTAGGACTGTTCGTGGTAAAAAAAAATCAAGATATCATCCGAGTCGGCTACAAGGTATTTTTTCGGTTGATCCTTGAATCTTATAAATTAATGAGATTAATTTATTGGTGCATAAATTAATATAATCTATAGAGTATCTCAAAAGTTTTATGAAAATTTTTGTTATACACGATCCGCTATTCCGCTGCGTTTCCGCCGCCGAATTCGATTCGGCAACCAACAATTGGTATCAGAGAGGTCTATAGATGATATTAATTTATGCTTCGATTATTTGATAATCATAATCAATATTAAATATGTGATATTTAAATATGTATGTATGTGATGAGTAGGCACTTACATTTATGGATGTTTATTTTTATTCATCATGTGAATGTATGGATGATGGATTTGGTCGTTAATTATATGGTTCCATGGATCGGTTATATTCATTCGTTAATAAATTACTTGTAATTTAATTCGGGATTAGAATTATTGTAATTCTAGGATTTGGGTAGAATTAGGGTTTTTGAATCAAGAAGGAGGCCTTGAAGATCATGTTTGAAGCCTTCAAAGAAGCCCAGAAAACTGCCCAGAAAGTTCCGTAAACGCGCCCTAGCTGGCCCATGACGCCATGTGACCCAGCCCAGCCAGGGACGCCCAGCGCGGCCCGGGACGGCCCAAATACGCCCCAACGCGGGCCAGGCCGCGGTCCAACATGGGGTGGCTGGCCAAGTTCGGGATTTGATCCCGAACGGGCCCGAAGGTTTCCGAAACCCTCGTAAAGCGTGCCGATGAGCCCGAAAAAGTTCTGGATCCCAAGGAAGGTGAAATCCAACCCGGAGACAAAGAATGAAGCCGAAGAATAAAGAATTCAAGAATCGAAGACCCGTTGATGTAACGGAAGAACATAATTATTGTAATTATTTATTTATTCGATTCGATTGAGTTGTAATTTATTTTTCCATGGGACCCGGTCAAATCCATCTCAATAGTTGATTGCATATATTTATATTTTATGTTGATAATTATATATTATATATGTCCATGCATATAACATGCCATATAGATTTAATGTGCCTACTCATATGTTTTTTATAACATGCCATGCATACACGCGCATTCGTTGTTGTTTATTTTATTTATTATAAAAGTGTTTCAGAAAAATAAAATAAAATAAGAACCATGCGCTGAAAATTGATTTTATATGATTAAATTGATTTAAGTTGCAAAATTGATTTGCAAAATAATGTTACATGTGAAATTGAATTTAAGAGTTAAATTTTGGAATTTCACATATCTGAAAAATAAATCGTTTATTTTTTGATTTGAAAATCATGAGATGTTTTTTCAAACAAAATACATATTTGCAAAATAATGAGTGGGAGAGGGTTGTATGACAATACAACCCATCGGTCTCCATCATTAGTTCAACACCGTGAGATTCGAAAGGGGCTTCGCGGCGTCACCAATTCTGCACTCCGTACGGAAAGTGTTCTTTCGGATCAATAACAAGGTTGACTTCCTAGCGATAGGATTCAAGGATGTATTTCCGGTTTGACCTACCCTACGCCGGCAATCCGGAGTTAAGTCTGTAGAATCTGAAATGATGGGTTACACTCATGGAGATATAATCAAATTGTTGATTATATTTTTGACCAAAATTAACGGTAGTTAATAAATATGAAAATATGAGATATTTTGATTAGATTTATTAATTGAGAAGGTCTCAGTTCAATTTGCGATATTTTGACCTACCCTATGGCGGCACTATATTCGTGGTAAATTGAATTATCGTTGGCACCCAAAATAAAAACATGATTTATGTATTTTTCATGTGCATCATGCATCATATTTAATTGTGCCTAAATTAACATACCTTGATATTCATGCACATAAATTGATTAGATGAATATTCTATTTATTTCCAGCAATATGTCGAATCCCATTATCACACTACTGGCGACTGAAAAATTAGACGGTGATAACTATGCTAAGTGGAAAAGTAACATGAACATACTATTGGTCTGCGAAGATTACAAATTTGTCCTAGCGGAGGAATGTCCTCCTGAACCCGTGGCTAATGCATCCAAAACCGCAAGGGAGCCTTTTGATCACTGGATCAAGGCCAACAATAAAGTAAAGTGCTTTATGCTGGCCAGCATGAGCGATATGCTTCGCAAGAAGCATGAGGAGATGGAGACTGCTTATGAGATAATGAAGTTGTTGGAAATGTGTCCATAAAGTGGGATGTAATTTGTTATTTATGAAATGCAAATGTAAGAGATTATTATTTTGCTGATTTTATAAAATAAGATAAAGTTATGTTTTGACACATACTCAAGAGTGTTAGTAATATTGCTTAGTCCATAAACTGTTACCAACGAAAGAAGAGTCAGGGGAACCCTGCCGGACAAACTCTTTTGATACAGTTTAAAATAGATATTCGCAGTCTTAGGGTTGATTGGGCAATCGAATCCGATTATGACTGTTAGATCGAACCATGTGATGCTGGTCTCGGGGCATGGGAGTTGGACTCTGTGGTTGATCTAGACATGCTCGCAACATGTTGAATAGACCATGTGACTAATTAGGTTAGAGTAAAAACCGTTTACACAACTCTAAACCTAATCATCACAACTTAAGTATATTTGTATAATTATCTTAATCCTGAAGTGAATGCATAGCTCAACTTAGTATCTCATGATCTTTGATTCGCCAATGAGATTAGTTCACAGTTATTGAATGACATCTCGGTCATTGGGATCATGACAATATTAAGTTGGAGTTATGTGATTCACAGATATGGAATTCGTAAAAATAATATCACCTCATGCTTTATTGACGGGTGTGTGAATAAATAAACCAGGCCTGGTATTCAATGATGATATTCATTGATTAAGACATCGTAACATGTGCGAGACATCTTACAAACGTTTGTCTTTCTTATTCACAGTCATATAATGGA
The DNA here is from genome assembly GCA_012066045.3 of Morus alba. NCBI lineage: Eukaryota > Viridiplantae > Streptophyta > Magnoliopsida > Rosales > Moraceae > Morus > Morus alba. The sequence continues at coordinate 21,447,385 of CP050225.2, read as the reverse complement.
GTTGAGGAAATAATGGTTAGAATGGTAAAACGGTAATATTATATACCATTCTGATCAATGATATTTACGAAGGATAATAATGCATTTACACTATGGGCCGTGTGATAAATTGTATCAACACCAAAAGAAAAATTAGCGCACATGAATCGAGAGATTATTCAGCATCGAACTTTTAGTGGAGTTGTACGATGTCGGAATTAAATATGTCGGTAACTTATAGGGATGAGTTAGTCGAATATTGTAATTCCATAGGTTTGTTCATGTGGGTCCATTCGATCTCAAGGCTAGCTCTAATAAATGGGAAAAACAGAAACTGATAATTATGTTTAAATTCATTGTGTTATTTTTCATTTATTCGATAATTGAAAAATAAAAGGAATGAGTTTTGAATTTCGAAATTAATGGAGATTAATTTAAAATTCAAAATGAAATTTAAACATGATTTTATTTGGCAATTATAGGAAGGAGAAAAGTGATAATTTATTTTGGGAAAATTCGGAAATCCCTTGCCTTAAGGGGATTTCGAATTTTGCTCCAAAAAGGGGAAGGAAATTTGGAAATCCCTAAGCCATTGAGGGATTTTCGGATTTCAATCCTAGGGTTAAGGAGAAATTCGAAAATCCCATCTAGGGTTTGAGTTTTTGAATTTCTTCCTATATAAGGATATTATTGAAAACTCTAGGAGAGAGTTTTTTTTTTTGGAGAAAAGAAAAAGAGATCACACTTTTCCTTAGGGTGGCCGGATTTTGTAGAGACAAAATAGAAGGAAATAGTTTCCTTAGGTTTTTGAAAAAGAGCCCACTCTCTCATCCTAAAAATTGTAGAGTCATAGCCTTAAATTTACGAGTGGTTTTTGGTGTGATCGTGGCAATAAACAACGATCTTGTTTCACGGCAATTCTCCATCTCGGAACGTGAGATAGTGAGACAAGATCCTTGCGGTCAATTAATTCAATCGTCACAAAGGTATGTGAGATTTTCTAATCCTTTGTCTATAAACATATATCATGCATGCATCTCTCGTTGTGGTTTACGTTTAATTTTGAATTAAATGGATATGATAAAATTTTTGAAATTCCGCCTACAATATTGTTGTTGTTCAAATGATTTTTCATATATAAATCACAATAAGATCCTACAGAAGTCTCTTAGATAGCGGATGCTCAAAACACATGATGGGAGACCTTTCCTTACTTAAAAATTTCACAAGGAAAAATGGAGGACGTGTGACTTTCGGCGACAACACAAAAGGAAAAATTCTTGGAGTCGGCGATGTCGGCTAACGGTACCTCTCCCTTAATTGAAAATGTATTTCTTGTTGATAATTTAAAACATAACTTACTTAGTATTAGCCAATTATGTGATAAGGGATACCGAGTTATTTTTGAATCATCAAAATGTTTGATTGAAAATGTTTGCAATAATGAAGTGGTGTTCTTTGGTGATAGGAGTGAAAATGTCTATACAATAATATTGAAAAATTGACTTGTAAAAATCAATGCCTCTCTGCTTTAAATGATGATTCTTGGCTTTGGCATAGAAGACTTAGTCATGCTAGCATGCATCTACTTTCAAAACTTTCTAAGAAGGAAGTTGTTAGAGGTTTACCAAACCTTCCCTTTCAAAAAGATAAAATTTGCAATGCATGTCAATTTGGAAAGCAAATTCGATCCTCTTTCAAATCTATTTTAGAAATCTCTACAACAAGACCATTGCAATTGCTCCATATGGATTTATTTGGTCCATCAAGGACAACTAGCCTTGGTGGAAAGCATTATGCATTTGTCATTGTTGATGATTTCTCAAGATATACATGGGTAATCTTTTTAGCAACAAAAGAAGAAGCATTGAAAACATTTTCATATTTTTGTAAAAGAGTTCAAAATGAGCAAGGTTATCTAATTACCACCATTAAAAGTGATCATGGTGGAGAATATGATAATGATGCTTTTGAAATACTTTGTAATGAAAATGGGTATAAACACAATTTTTTGGCACCAAGAACACCACAACAAAATGGTGTTGTTGAAAGAAAAAAATAGAATTTTACAAGAAATGGCTAGGTCAATGTTAAATGAAAATGGATTACCAAAATATTTTTGGGCTGAGGCCGTTAACACTTCTTGTCACATTGTAAATAGAGTTCTTATTAGACCAAAAATGGATAAAACTCCATATGAGCTTTGGAAGGGTAGAAAACCTAACATTGGCTATTTTAGAGTCTTTGGTTGTAAATATTTTATTTTAAACACTAAAGACAACTTGGGAAAATTTGATGCAAAATCCGATGTTGGAGTTTTTCTTGGCTATTCCACTACTAGCAAAGCTTATAGAGTATTTAATAAAAGAACTCTAGTTGTGGAAGAATCGATGCATGTAGTATTTGATGAAACTAACACCTTTGTGGAGAAAAATCTAGATGATGATGATTTAAGTTTGGAGCATCAAATGAGCAATGTAGATTTGAATGACAAAGAAGTGATGGATGAACCACAAACCTCCAACACATCACAACGTCAAGAGGAACAAGTTGCTGATCCAAAACAAGATAGTGCATCCTATGTGGCGACCCGCGCCCTCACGGCGCGGTCGCCGTGCCTTATACTACTACTAATGGGCTAAGCTTTAGTCTAATCCATTATTCGTTGTTAGACTATTGTCTCTTTAATTTACGTTTGTGTGCGGGTAAATTTTTTTTTCTTTACTTTAACCCTCGGGTTCTTAACATGTTATGTTGTTACACTAATAACATATCTTGCTATTACTTTAAAGATTCGGATATCAAACTAGTTTCCGAAAACTTGTCTTAATTTATTACAGTCCGTTGTTCTTCACTAAGACAATGGTTGTAATATCTTCTTCCTAGAACTGAACATACATACTAGCATTCTATATTACATCACTTTGCAGCGGAATTTAATTTCTAAGCTAGCGTAGTAGACACCACTCCCGTGTACCCATGACATTTCCGCCATCCTTGCCTCCCACTGTCCATCATGCAAAACACTATATGACTGGCCGCTTACCTTTGTTACCTGCACACGAGTAAACTGATGAGCTAACGCTCAGCAAGTATAAACATGCATACATCATAAACTAATAGAAGTTACATTAAGAGTTATGATGCAAATATACTCGTGTGAAACATGCTTTAAACTACTTTCTATCTTTTGGTTCTTACCTCTGTGGGCCTGAGCCCCTGCTTACTATCTGGTCTAGTCGGAATCTCTACTCTTTGAGATTTTTCCTCCCTTGCGGAGGCCGACGACCCGTCAGTCTTTTACTTTACTGGTCATTTCTTACTGGCTGGTCTAGTCGGAATCTCTACTTTGTGAGATTTCCCTCCCTTGCAGAGGCCGACGACCCGTCGGTATTAACTGCGCATAAGGGTAACCATATATCGCCCTTTTTCAATCTAGAGCACTAAGCCCTTCAAACACGTATAATCACATGTAATCAAATAGACTTAGGAAAATAAGTAAATTCATAGTTGTAAGTCTAACTATAGCTTACTCGAGTCCAGACAAACATATATGTCTATACTTACCATTAATCCGCTATTATTCCCGCTTGCTGGAAGTTCTTTCTCATGCTTCGGCTCTCGTGCCAAAACATGTTTCATGGAAATAGGTATTAACCACCTATTTCAAGCATCAAAATTTCTCATACTTGGATTCCTAAATCCAATTTCAACTCATTTTCGAGCTTAACCCCTCTAGGCCGAATTCTAGCTCAAGAGGCAAACTACACCTATTCGTGTATCTCGGTTTCTGAATCATAATCTATTCATTTCCGAGCTTTAAAACGGTTGCTCATTCTCGAGAGTTGAATTCTTAATTCAATGCTTACTAACTAGGTTTTAGAAATTTCGGCAGAGTTTTGCCTTGTTTTTTTCTAGTTTCCCGAGTTTTTAATAACTCGTTTTACTTCCGATTTCGGTACCTGTAGTCCAGATTCACATTCCTGAACACAAATTGCTACATAAAATGAAGAACAACACATTTTCTCCATTTCTAGTGTATTTCGGATTTTTAGTGTTACTTATATAAAATTGTTCAATCCTTTTAATACTTGCACATTAAACTCTTATCATAGTCCCCGAAAAAACCTCGGTTTCATTTTTCAGTTTTACGGATTTTTTCCGAGATGAGTTACTATTCATAAAAATGAAAAAGCAAGCAGTTTCTCATGAAAAATCTGAAATCTTACCTTGAAAAGTTGAGATTCTCTGCTAGAATGCCTCGGGTTATGTTTCTACCGGATCGAATCGGAAGAAATTTCAGCAAAAAACGGGTGATTCCTTGATTTTCCCTTGATTTTCTCTCTTTTCTCTCTCTCTTTTCTTCTTGGTCGGCCACTCTTTAGAAAATAGAACACTTTGTGTTCTAATGTGCTTCCGTAGGCCACTTTTAATGTAATAATGAATATTATATTAATATTTCTAAAAATATCGACATTACTTTCTAAAATTAAATTAGAGAAATAACTTTAATTCTCATAATTTAATTCTACTAATTCTAATTAAGTTTAACACTTAATTTAAGTGATTTCGTGTTCCCCACATTTTTCTTGTCGAGACCAAACTTTCATTTTTCAAAAGAGTCTCTTTCGGTACAAATAATTTCACACCGATGCAGGTTCTATCTTTGCTTTTTGATTTGGAGCACCTTGGATCAAATTTCTCATATTCAACCCATTTCTTTTCTAAAAATATCCGACATTACTTTCAAAATTAAATTAGAGAAATAACATAATTTAATTCTTTTCTAATTAAGTTTTTTAAGTGATTTTAAATTTTTCTTGATCCAAAAGAGTATCTTTCCGGTTGCCCATTTCAACCCGTCAGGGTTCTATCTTTGCTTTTTTTGACCCTCACCTTGGGTCAAATTTCTCATATTCAACCCATTTCTCTTGGGTATCTCAATAGTCAATTTCTTTTTTTCGAAATTTTCATTTTAAACGATCCATAATTGCCCAAAATTCTCGCGGTACTCATTTTTTTTGCGTTTCCGCTTTAATCGACTCGGGAAAATTTCTGCTTTTGAACTTTTGCCATTTTCCTTACTTCTAATATTTCCACTCTTTTTCTAACTGGTCATTTGGTCATTTTCCAAATATTTCAGTTTTTCATAACTAAAATATACCCGTTAAAATTTCTAACTTTTAACCGATATTTCATTATTCACAACTAATATTTATGAATTTTCTCTGTAAAAATATTCATATTATAACTTTACACTTTTCGGGTGATTTTACCCCGTATATAGAGTTTCTACATAACACTTTCCTGATTACATCAATATTTCTACTACTTTCTGTTCCGGGAATAATTACGGTCAAATACCGAACTGTCCGAATTTGACTTAATATTTTCCGTGTCATTACATTCACCGCTCCTTAAGGAATTTTCGTCCCGAAAATCAGAACAACTGGGGGTACTTCTGTCTGATCTCTTCTTCTACTTCCCAAGTGGCTTCTGCAACATTGTGATTTTTCCACTACACTTTAACCATTGGGATACTATGACTTCTGAGTTTCCTTTCTTCTCTGGCTAGAATTTGGACTGGTTGTTCCTCATAGGACAAATCTTTGTGAACTTCGAATAGGCTCATCTTTGAACACGTGCGATGGATCCGAGATATACTTCCGGAGCATTGCTACATGAAACACACTGTGCAATCGAGGGCCAACTCTGGGGTAGAACTAGTCGGTAAGCTACCTTTCCTATTCTTTCAATGATCTCGAAGGCCCTATGTAACGTGGACTCGACTTACCTTTCTTCCCAAAACGCATCACACCCTTCATTGGTGCGACTTTTAGGAATCTGAGTCCCCAACAGAAAATTCCAAGGGTCTCCGTCGTTTATCTGCATAGCTCTTCCCGCCGGCTCTGAGCCGTCTCTAATCTTCTCACGGATCTTTTTTGCCTTTGTCTCAATGGCCTCTTGAATGAATTCCGTCTTGTGAAGCTGCTTTTCCCGAGTGTCATACCAATGAACTGGGGATCTACACTTCCTTCCGTAAAGTGCTTCATACAGGGCCATGCCGATGGAAGCTTGGCAACTATTATTATACGAGAATTCGATCAATGACAACTTCATACTCCATGCGCCCTTGAAATCTACAGCGCATGCACGAAGCATATCTTCTAAGGTCTGAATGGTCCCCTCTGGCTGCCCATCCGTCTGGGGATGAAACGCTGTGCTATAGCGTAATTCTGACCCCATCGCTTCCTGAACACTTCTCCAAAAATTGGAGGTAAATCGGATGTCTCTGTCCGACTCTATACTAACTGGTACTCCATGTAGCTTTACTACATTAGCCACGTATAACTCAGCTAACCTCTATAAGGAGTAAGTTATCTTGATCGGAATGAAATGCGCTGATTTCGTTAGCCGATCCATGACTACCCAAATGGCATCGTATCCCTCACTGGCTCTCAGAAGTCCGGTCACAAAGTCCATGGCTAAGTGCTCCCACTTCCATTCCGGGATCTCTAGTGGCTGTAAGCTTCCAGCTGGACTCTGATGTTCTGCTTTGACTTTCTGGCATGTCAAGCAGGGACTAACATAGTCAACTATGTCATTCTTCATTCGCCTCCACCAAATATGTTGTTTCAAATCTTGATACATTTTGGCGACACACAGGTGTACGGAATATGGTGTCTTTGTGCTTCCTGATATTTGCTTCTTGATCCCTTCTTGATCCAAGACACAAATTCTTCTTTGGTATAGGAGAATTCCATCCTTTGAAAGGCTGAAATTTGACCTTGCATTATCTACTATCTCCTTCCTGTATCCATCCATAATTGGATCACCTTTCTGAGCTTCTCGTATCTCGTCCTGTAGCACAGGCTGTAGCCTCAGAGAAGCTAACTTACAAGAGATTAATTCGAGGTCTAGGAGCTTAATCTCTTGTTGAAGCTACTTGGGCAACAATTTGGTCTCCACTGGAGTCCGTAATGCTGGGTTTCTACTCAAAGCGTCTGCTACTCGATTGGCTTTACCTGGATGGTAAAGGATTTCACAATCATAGTCCTTCACAAGTTCAAGCCATCGTCTTTGTCTCATATTAAGCTCCTTCTGCGTGAAGAAGTACTTTAGGCTCTGATGGTCCCTATAAATTTGGCATTGAACCCCATATAGGTAATGCCGCCATAACTTGAGCGCAAAAAAAACTACACGTGGCTAACTCAAGATCATCGTTGGGTAATTACGCTCGTGATCCTTGATTGCGAGATGCGTAAGCAATGTCCTTGCCATTTTGCATCAACACGGCTCCTACTCCTGTCTTTGAGGCATCACTGTAGATGTCAAATTTTTCCCCTCTTCTAGGATCGTGAGTCTCTGGAGCACTAATTAATCTTCTTTTGATCTCTCTGAAACTCTGTTCACATTCATATGTCCATTCATACCTTCTATCTTTTTTGGTTAAGGCAGTGAGAGGAGCTACAAGATGAGCAAATCCCTCCACAAACCTTCTGTAATACCCTGCCAATCCTGGGAAACTTCAAATTTCGGTAACACTTTTTGGAACTGGCCACTTCTCAACTGCTTCAACCTTTGCTGGATCCACGGTGATTCCTTCCTTGGATACTACATGTCCGAGGAAGTGGACTTTATCTAACCAGAACTCGCACTTAGAAAACTTCGCATATAGCTGATGTTCCTTCAACGTGTGTAGTGCGATCCTCAAATGTTCTGCGTGCTCTTGTGGATTTCGTGAGTATATAAGGATGTCATCGATGAAAACAATAACAAACTTATCTAAATACTCTCTGAAGACTCTGTTCATAAGGTCCATAAATGCCGCTGGGGCATTTGTAAGTCCAAACGGCATGACTAAGAATTCGTAGTGTCCATACCGAGTTCTGAATGTCGTTCTGGGAATGTCTTCTTCTCTAATCTTGAGCTGATGATACCCCGATCGAAGGTCTATCTTTGAAAACGTGGTAGCTCCCTTCAACTGGTCGAACAAGTCTCCATTCGTGGCAACGGGTACTTGTTCTTGATGGTGACTTTATTGAGCTCTCTATAATCTATGCACATCCGAAGCGTGCCATCCTTTTTTTTAACAAAAAGGTCCGAAGCTCCCCATGGCGAGAAACTCGGTCTGATGAAACCTTTGTCTAACATTTCCTGGAGTTGAACCCGCAACTCTTTCAGTTCCACTGGAGCCATCCTGTACGGTGCTTTGGATATTGGTGCGGTGCCGGGGAAAAGGTCTATCTCAAAAGCTATTTCCCGATCTGGAGGAAGTCCGGGTAGTTCCTCTGGAAAAAACGTCTAGGAACTCCTTGATTATGGGAACGTCTTCTAATTGATGTTTCCCCTCTTGGTTCCTGTCCACCACATACGCCAAATATCCAGTGCATCCGCTAGACATCAATCATCGGGCTTCTAGGGAACTAATAAAACGTATGGGTGTCCCTGATATGGAACCCATGTACTCAAACACCTATTCTCCTTCTGGCTGAAAAACTACCCTTTTCTTTCTACAGTCTATTGTAGCATTATACTTTCCTAGAAAATCCATTCCTAGGATCACATCATAATCTACTAAGTTCAGAACAACTAGGTCCACACTTAGTTCTCTTCCTGTATCTCTACTAGTACGTGACGTAACCAGTGACTCGACAACAACACATCACCTGATGGTAGTGCTATCTTAAAGGCTTGCCCTATCCTCTCTAGATTTGGCAATGTTATGCTCCGCATGTATTGCCCGATTCACTAGATCGGCTACCGTGGTTGGTGGATACTCCCCACTTTCCACAATGGTGGCTATATCTCCACGGAGCATATTAACCATCCTCCTAACCTTCTCTTCCTCTGTTGGAACCAACTGAGGACATAGTCGTGCCAACTGATCAAATCGTCGGCATGCTTCTACAACTGTCTGATTGCCCTGCTTAAAATTGTTGAACTCATTATGTTGAGTCTTCAGGGCTTCTAAGTTGTAATACTTACGGTTAAATTCCCATAGGAATTCATCCGACAACATCATCTCACATTCCTTCAAAGGCACCGATTCCCACCAATAGCGGGCTTTCTTTAATACAAATGTCACAAGACCGAACCTTCTCCCTGTCGGTGAGTTCCATAAACTCAAACACTGTCTGAATGGATACTAACCATTCCTCAGCTTCAAGTGGATCTATTGATCCATCGAACTCTGGAGGTGCCATTCTCTTAAACCTCACATACAAGGGTTCCCTTGGGACCATTTCTTGGTGCCCCATCTCATCCCTTACTGGCTCTTGGGGTTCAACCCTCTCTGCGGGTTGCTCAGGTTGGGCGGCTTGTGCTGGAACCGCCTACGGAGGGGGTGCTCCTCCAACCTTCTTGACCACCAGATCAACCGGTAAGCAATTCTCGTAACTATATGCTTTCCTCGGCTGGTCACTATTTACCTCCTCGGACACCTGCTACTTCTTGACTAGGTCCAGTGTTTTGGAGGATTCTGTTCTACTTGTGTTCTCTTTTGGCGGTATCACGAACCATGTTCTTTGTGTCTATATTAATCAAAAGAGCAACATCGTTTGTCTAAGTACAAAAAGAATCGCTTCTAAAGTTCCTTGACTTGCAATACTTTAAACTATCATTCATTCTCATATCAACTAGCAAAACATACATTCTATATGTTCTCCTATTATGCATGCCCCATATCATGCATATCACATCATATACAAATCATCACAAAAGTAAAGGTTTTAAGCCTTTCATTCAAATCTATTATGTATGTCCCATTCCATACATATCACATCATACATAAAACATTATTAGTCTAAGTTTCTCAATACTATTTACATAACCTTACATCATATTTAAATAAATAAGACGCTAAGTCCTAACTTAATCCTCAGGATCCTCCTCGGGGTTCTTCCTCCAAATCCTCCTCGGGATCCGACTGAGGGTTACCACTAGCTTCCTCACCAACGGTCCCAACATAGGTCCATCTTCGCCGAACGGCCATAGGCTTGTCCGCTGCCTCTATCTTGGGTCTCGGTCGTTGTCGAGAAGTAGTGGCTTCTGCATCATGTCTCCTGATACAGGTATTAGAAAATGGGAAGTCTCGCCTAACCGCCGCTGGCCGTGTCCTCTCCTCTAACAACTGGCGCTCACAATGCTTCGCCTCGGCGATAAATTGTGTGAGGCTCTGATCCGATCAGCGGAACTAGCCGACCTTTGGTACTCTTCCGTCGGACCTCTCTATAGGATCCGCATGGCTCCTCCTCACTTAGATTAAAAATTTAATTCAGAGCTAGTAACTCTATCAAAACTCTCGCTATATAGGCTACAACGGCCTCATCCGATCTCATACTATCCCTCTCGGCTTGTATGATAAACTCTCAAGCTTAAGTGTAGGTCACGGCTACACTCACACGACTCTGTGTCTCTCCACTTTGCTATGGTGCCAACTCGATGGCATGACTTGGGAAGAAAACCGATGCTTTAACATGTGGCAAAACTCTTCCCTTTGCATCTACGCTATTTGGTCCTCATCCAAAAGCTTGCCAAAAGATTAGGGCATTGCCCTCTAGCACTGTTCATTTGAAAGTACAATCCACTCCTCTCGAGCTATGTCACGCTGGCTCGCATCACATACTCGACACGATGCAGCCAATCCCTAATTCTAGTGGGATGTGAAAGCCCATCAAAAGAAGGTGGATTACAAGTGTAGAACCAAGGCTGCGGCTCGACACTGCGGTCAAAATAACTTTCCTTGCTCGGTGTGTAGCCTCGGCCGCCATGGGCTCTAGAGCCCTTAACTCCCATCCATCCGGGTGGATGGGCATATCTAGCAAGAGTGGGTACCGACCTTTCTGTTTGTCGGAACCGTCACATTAGAAACATTCTTACCCATCCCCACAATGTATTCTCTTGTGGTGTGGGCACTAATCGGGATGATGGATATGATCGATCCATTAGTACCTGTTCTGTCTTGCCAAAAGAAATAAGCAATTCTAAGTTTTAGTTCATAAAGTAATTTACCTCGACTACGTAGAAGCATAGGTGCGGGACTTGTCATGGCAGGAGTAGGAATGCCGCTCTGATACCAACTGTGGTGACCCACGCCCTCGCGGCGCGGTCGCCGTGCCTTATACTACTACTAATGGGCTAAGCTATAGTCTAATCCATTATTCATTGTTAGACTATTGTCTCTTTAATTTACGTTTGTGTGCGGGTAAATTTTTTTTTCTTTACTTTAACCATTGGGTTCTTAACATGTTATGTTGTTACACTAATAACATATCTTGCTATTACTTTAAAGATTCGGATATCAAACTAGTTTTCGAAAACTTGTCTTAATTTATTACAGTCCGTTGTTCTTCACTAAGACAATGGTTGTAATATCTTCTTCTTAGAACTGAACATACATACTAGCATTCTATATTACATCACTTTGCAGCGGAATTTAATTTCTAAGCTAGCGTAGTAGAGACCACTCCCGTGTACCCATGACATTTCCGTCATCCTTGCCTCCCGCTGTCCATCATGCAATCCAGTATATGGCTGGTTGTTTAGCTTTGTTACCTGCACACGAGTAAACTGATGAGCTAACGCTCAGCAAGTATAAACATGCATAAATCATAAACTAATAGAAGTTACATTAAGAGTTATGATGCAAATATACTCGTGTGAAACATGCTTTAAACTACTTTCTATCTTTCTGTTCTTTCCTCTGTGGGCCTGAGCCCCTGCTTACTATCTGGTCTAGTCAGAATCTCTACTCTTTGAGACTTTTCCTCCCTTGAGGAGGTCGATGACCCGTCAGTCTTTTACTTTACTGGTCATTTCTTACTGGCTAGTCTAGTCGGAATCTCTACTTTGTGAGATTTCCCTCCCTTGCGGAGGCCGACGACCCGTCAGTATTAACTGTGCATAAGGGTACCCATATGTCGCCCTTTCTCAATCTAGAGCACTAAGCCCTTCAAACACGTATAATCACATGTAATCAAATAGACTTAGGAAAATAAGTAAATTCATAGTTGTAAGTCTAACTATAGCTTACTCGAGTCCGCACAAACATATATGTCTATACTTACCATTAATCCGCTACTATTCCCCGCTTCTTTGGAAGTTCTTTCTCGTGCTTGGCTCTCGTGCAAAACACCTTTCATGGAAATAGGTATTAACCACCTATTTCAAGCATCAAAATTTCTCATACTTGGATTCCTAAATCCAATTTCAACTCATTTTCGAGCTTAACGCCTCTAGGCCGAATTCTAGCTCAAGAGGCAAACTACACCTATTCGTGTATCTCGGTTTTTGAATCATAATCTATTCACTTCCGAGCTTTAAAACGGTTACTCATTCTTGAGAGTTGAATTCTTAATTCAATGCTTACTAACTAGGTTTTAGAAATTTCGGCAGAGTTTTGCCTTGTTTTTTCTAGTTTCCCGAGTTTTCAATAACTCGTTTTACTTCCGATTTCGGTACCTGTAGTCCAGATTCACATTCCTGAACACAAATTGCTATATAAAATGAAGAACAACACATTTTCTCCATTTCTAGTGTATTTCGGATTTTTAGTGTTAATCATAAAAAATTGTTCAATCCTTTTAATACTTGCACATTAAACTCCTATCATAGTCCCCGACAAAACCTCGGTTTCGTTTTTCAGTTTTACGGATTTTTTCCGAGATGAGTTACTATTCATAAAAATGAAAAAGCAAGCAGTTTCTCATGAAAAATCCGAAATCTTACCTTGAAAAGTTGAGATTCTCTGCTAGAATGCCTCGGGTTATGTTTCTACCGGACTGAACGGAAGAAATTTCGGCAAAAACGGGTGATTCCTTGATTTTCCCTTGATTTTCTCTCTTTTCTCTCTCTCTTTCTTCTTGGTCGGCCACTCTTTAGAAAATAGAACACTTTGTGTTCTAATGTGCTTCCGTAGGCCACTTTTAATGTAATAATGAATATTATATTAATATTTCTAAAAATATCTGACATTACTTTCTAAAATTAAATTAGAGAAATAACTTTAATTCTCATAATTTAATTCTACTAATTCTAATTAAGTTTAACACTTAATTTAAGTGATTTCGTGTTCCCCACATTTTTCTTGTCGAGACCAAACTTTCTGTTTTTCAAAATGAGTCTCTTTCCGGTACCAATAATTTCACACCCGGTACAGGTTCTATACTGCTTTTCTAAACTGCCGAGCACCTTGGGTCAAATTTCTCATATTCAACCTATTTCTCTTGGGTATCTCAATAGTCAATTTCTTGTTTCGAAATTTTCATTTTAAACGATCCAGAATTGCCTAAAACGCGTACCCTCGCGGTACTCATTTTTTTTTGCGTTTCCGCTTTAATCGACTCGGGAAAATTCATTTCGTGAACTTTTGCCATTTTCCTTACTTCTAATATTTCCACTCTTTTTCTAACTGGTCATTTGGTCATTTACCAAATATTTTAGTTTTTCATAACTAAAATATACCCGTTAAAATTTCTAACTTTTAACCGATATTTCACTATTCACAACTGATATTTATGAATTTTCTCTGTAAAAATATTCGTATTATAACTTTACACTTTTCGGGTGATTTTACCCCGTATATAAAGTTTCTACATAACACTTTCTTGATTACATCAATATTTCTACTACTTTCTGTTCCGGGAATAATTACGGTCAAATACCGGACTGTCCGAATTTGACTTAATATTTTCCCGGTCATTACATCCTATCAACTACCGAAGGAATGGAGGTATAGTACCTCTCATCCTAAAGACAAAATCTTAGGTGACATCTCACAAGGAGTTGCTACTAGGTCATCACTTAAAAATGTTTGGAATAACTTAGCTTTTCTTTCACAAATTGAACCTAAGAATTTTAAAGATGCCGAAAATGATGAATTTTGGATCTTAGCGATGCAAGAACAGCTAAATCAATTTGAAAGAAGTGATGTATGGGAATTAGTCCCTAGACCCAGTACTCAATCCGTGATTGACACCAAGTGGGTCTTTAGGAATAAGAGAGATGAGCACGGTGTGATTGTGAGAAACAAGGCTAGATTAGTGGCCCAAGGTTACAATCAAGAAGAAGGAATCGATTATGAAGAAACCTTTGCACCGGTTGCTAGATTAGAATCCATTAGAATGTTATTAGCATTTGCATCCCACAAAGAATTCATTCTTTATCAAATGGATGTTAAAAGTGCTTTTCTTAATGGATACATCGTAGAAGAAGTATATGTAGAACAACCACCCGGTTTTCAAGATCACAAGTATCTAGATTATGTCTTTAAATTGAAAAAGGTTTTAAATGGCTAAAGCAAGCTCCTAGAGCTTGGTATGATAGACTTAGCAAATTTTTACTTCAAAATGGATTTTCAATTGGAAAAGTGGATACTACACTATTTACAAAAACCAAGGGTGTTGATCTAATTATTGTACAAATTTATGTTGATGATATTATTTTCGTTTCTACTAATGTTTCCCTTTGTGAAGAGTTTTCAAAGTGCATGCATAGTGAGTTCAAAATGGGTATGATGGGAGAGCTCAACTACTTCCTTGGTCTTGAAATCAAACAAACAAAGGAAGGCATCTTCATAAATCAAGCTAAGTATGTCAAAGATCTACTTAAGAAGTTTGACTTTGAAGGAATGAAGCCTCTATCAACTCCAATGAGCTCATCTATTAAAATAGACAAGGATGAAAATGGTAAGGCCGTGGACATAACGAAATATCAAGGTATGATCGGATCCTTACTTTACTTAACCGCAAGTAGACCAGACATAATGTATAGTGTTTGTTTGTGTGCTAGATATCAATCAAATCCTAAAGAATCACATCTAAATGCTGTAAAAAGAATTTTTAGATATTTAAGTGGAACTAAGAACTTAGGATTATGGTATCCAAAAGGTACACACATTGACTTGTTCACTATACGGATGCCGATTGGGCAGGCTGGACCATAGATAGGAAGAGCACAAGTGGAACATGCCATTTCTTAGGATTTGCACTAGTCTCTTGGTTTAGCAAAAAAGCAAAATTTAGTTGCTCTATCAACCATGGAAGCCGAATACATCTCGGCAGCCAATTGTTGTGCACAAGTGCTTTGGATGAAGAAGACACTTCTGGACCTAGGATTAAGCTATGATCATGTACCTATCATGTGTGATAACACTAGTGCGATCAACTTATCAAAAAATCCGGTTTTGCACTCACGTACCAAACACATAGAGATTAGACATCATTTCTTGCGTGATCATGTGCAAAAGGGTGACATCACATTAGAATTCATTAGCACCAATCATCAAATTGCGGATATCCTTACCAAACCTCTAGCTCTTGAAAGATTCGCCTCACTTAGAAGAGGTTTAGGACTACTAGATGCTACAGAATTAAAATTGATTACTTAGGAATTAAGTGGTTGATCCATGATTTGATGATTCTTATACTTGAACAAATTGATATTATCACTTTGTCTGTGTGATGGTGTATGAGAAAACATATGCTATATTTGGTTGTTAGTCAATTAGGCTTTTTCTGGCGAAATCAGCAACTTTTTCCAGGTTTTCTCTATACGCCGGTCGACCGGAGACAGAGAAGTTATAATCAACCGGTCGACTGGTTGGCCTTGACCGGTCGACCGCTGCGGTCGATCGGTGAGCGCGACAGGTTTTCTTTAAAATCCGCTCTGAAAATTTTTTTTACTCATTTTAAAACAAAGCACGAACCCTAGGAGAGAAAAACACCACCAAATTCACACCATTGCTTAAAATCATCCAAATTTGGTCAAATTTCTTCCGGAATCACACTAAAATCCTTCAAAGAAACTTCATCCCTCTCACATTTTCTTCTATTTCCTCCTCTTCACAAGTTTTACTCCAAATCCACTCAAATCCGAATTCACCCGCCAAGTGTTCGACAAATTGCTTCAATGGCATCAGGGGCTGGATCATCACAGGGCAAAGGAAAGAGGGTGAAAACTACAACATCTGGTCCACGAACAAAGGTATTAAACGATGAATTCAACTCTCGTAACTTCAAATTTTTTGAAAAGAGATCCATTGTGGAAGGTAGATTTGTGGATTTTACTGAATTTAGAGAATTGGATATTGAGAGATTATTTGAGGTTTTAGGATGGAAATCTTTTGTGGAGGTTAAGGAACAAGTCTATCCAAGATTAGTGAAAGCTTTTTATGCTCACATGAATTTCAATACTTGTGAAATGGATGTTCAAATAGTATGCACTCTTAAGGGACAACGAATAGAACTTGATAAAGAAGTGATCTCAAAAATTTTTGAGATTCCGGATGTCGGATGATGTGTGCACACTTATGATTCATGGGCTTTTAATGGAGAAGCAATGTCAAGGATCATTATGGAAAGGGACTCAACTCAAGGGGATGATGAAGAGGATGATGAGGCTATACCCCCAAAGCCGAAAGCAAATGAATTACCCCTTAGGAGTAGAATCCTTCACCACATTATCTCCAACAACATCATTCCTAGAGGAGGGCATAGGGATGAGATTTTATTCACAGATCTCTATCTTATATTCTGCCTTCTTGAGGGTATTAGAACAAACCTTCCATACTTGATTCTTCACAAGATGGCTGATGGGAACAATGTAGCTAGAGATCCTAATCTTCCTTATGGGATGGCACTAACAAGGATCTTTCGTTATTTCAAAGTCAATCTTGATGACGAAACTGAGATTAGTCCACCCAAATCGGACTACAATAAGACAACCATCAAACTCATGGGCTACAAATTTCAAAATGGAAGGTGGAATTCCAAGAAAAGGGGCCGAGTTGAAGATGAAGAACAAGAAGAAGACATTGGAGGCAGTTCGACTCAGTTCAACGACGGTGCATTCAATACTCTCCATGGACGGATTGAGTCTCTTTGCACAAGTCATGATGAGCTTAGACCTGCAAGTGCAGATCAAGCTTCCAAAACCTCTACTCATATGTCAACACGAGCATGACAAACCTCCAGAATGATCTTCTCCAACAACTCCAAGCAAATCATCAAGCCAACGCCGAGGTTCAAGCTCAAATTCTCGAACAACTTCAGCATCTCAATTTCTAAGGGCCTCCTCCCTCATTATGACTTTTAGTTGGATCTTTCATTGTAATTTATCGTTCTAGCAATCAATGTGACATTATCTTACTTGTTCTTCTTTTTGTTGATGACAAAAGGGGGAGATGGATGGAGTGATTGCTATTTGTTATGATGAGATTCTTATTCTTGCTATTATTCTTCATATTTGTTTTAGGTTGTGATTGATCAATGTTATGATGAGATTGTTATTCTTGCTATGATTCTTCATATTTGTTTAGGTTATGATTGAGATTATTCTCACTTGATGTTGGATGGAAGACTTAACAATGCTCATTGTAATACTCTCTTTAAAGGCTTAATAGATTAAGGGGGAGAACATTTTTTTAAGATAATATCAAGTGATTAAATAAGGGGAGACAAACAAGTGTAAAAGAGAACATGGTATTGCCTTTGCCATCTTAGCAATCAAGTGTTTGTCATCATCAAAAAGGGGGAGATAGTTGGCCTAAGGTTAAATATATCTCATGTTTTGATGATAACAAACACAATGTATTATGTTACTAATGATTCTACTTTGAGTTGTGTTGTTAGCAAACTTGATATTATAAATCAACTCAAGAAGCATAGTATGGAATGCAATGCATACATTCAAGGTTGAGAAATGCAAATTGAAGAAGGAACTCAAAGCTTGAAGTGTTGAAAAATCAAAGATCAAGAGCAAGCAAACAAAATCAAGCAAGACAAGTTATTCATAGGTTCTTATATCTCAATAGTCTTGTATTTGATTTTGATGTCATGCTATCTTGATTAAATCATATTTAGGCTCATGCACACACTCACATCACTCTTTTAAAATGAGACTAAACTGATAGTCTAATGACATTTGGTCTAAAAGAATAACTTTGTGAAGGTTTGAAGTCAATTAAACGTCAACCGGTCGACCCATGTCGTCCGGAGACAGAGAATGCCAAATGCACCGGTCGACCGGTCCTGCCTCAACCGGTCAACCGCTCTGATCGACCGGTCATGCTCAACTGCCTACATTTAAGACCGTTCAACATTGAGATTTCAAATTTGATTTAACCGGTCAACCGCTCCGGTCGACCGGTATCGGGTGAGCAGTCATAAATGAGGCTGTTGGAAAGTGAGTTTAAAAAGACAAAAGTCATCTCTCTAAACTAAGAACATATCTCTGAAAGTGAAAAATTGTCATTTAGCTCTCAAATTTCTTGAAACTGCAAAAAGCTTTCTACAAAGTGCTTCCATAATCATCATCTTCTAAAAATCCTTACTTCACTTTCTCACACTCACTTGAGCCTACATTGGATTATATCTTGATAGTGTGATTTCATAATCTTCTAATCATTTCAAGTGTGTAAAATCATTGTAAGGAGTGTACGGCTTAGCTATTCATTTTCATAATCCTCATTGTCGTGTTGGGTTTGTTGGTTAGTCGATCTCCGTAGAAAACCGACATTGTGTAAGAGGTTAGGCGAAGCCTCGGGTAGAAAGATTCACTTTCTTGTAAGAGGAGTGATCGTGCCGGTTAGACGATTGTATAGTGGAAGAGGTCGAGAGGCGGAATATCTCGGCAACAGTGGATGTAGGCAAATTTATTTGTCGAACCACTATAAATCGCGTTTGCATCTCTCTTACCCTTATCTCTTTAATTTCTGAATTTTAAATTTGTTAGTTGATTTAATTGATCTAAACTCTTGATAATAAACTTGTTGAACTTGTCATATGATATTAGATTGACTCACATTGTGTATATTAAGTGTTTGTGATATTATCAAAACTTACATAATTTCTGCACACCAAGTGTTTGATAAATTGACTGTGTGAGATTAATTGTCTACATTTGTAATTAATCTTGAGAGAGTTTGTTAAATCTGAAAAATTAGTAAAAACCCAATTCACCCCCCCTCTTGGGTAGCCTTACAAGGGACAACATAAATTAATATAATCTATAGAGTATCTCAAAGGTGTTATGAAAATTTTTGTTATACACGATCCGCCTCTCGACATGCTTCCGCGTCCGAGTTCGATTCGGCAACCAACACTAATCTCCGCACCGGCTCTTGTACAACAAGTTAAGCAGAATCAATGGTAGGATCCTCATCTTTAAGGAATTTAGATTTGAATTCAGAATGTAGAGTAACTTGACGATTGCATAATCTGAGAGGATGGATTACTTTATTTTCACAGCTGCCTAGCTGTTCCTAAGGTGGATGAGATTAAGAAGACGATTCTGCATGAGGCCCATAAAGCGACATACGCTATTCATCTAGGAAACACCAAGATGTTCTAGGATCTGAAGAGACAATACTGGTAGAGAGGAATGAAGAAAGACATTCATGAACATGTTTCAGAATGTGTAACTTGTCTCCGGATCAAAGTAGAATACCAGAAACATGCGGGAGAATTGCAGCCTCTACCTATGCCATGGTGGAAATGGAAGCACATCACAATGGATTTTCTAATGGGACTACCGAGAAGAAAGAAAAAGCACGATGCCATATGGGTGGTGGTGGACAAGTTGATGAAATTGTGCATATTTCATACCGATCCGTGTGACATATTCCTGAAAGATTCTGGAAGAGTTGTATCTAAAGTACATCATGAGACTTCACGGGGTACTGTTATCTATTACGTCTGATCACGACACTCATTCTAATGCAAGGTATTGGAAATGTTTCCAGGAAGCCATGGGAAGATAATTAAATTTTAGCACAACATTTTATCCTCAGGTTGGTGGGCAATCTAAAAGAGTTATTAAGATTCTATAGGATATGCTTCATGCTTGTATTCTGGATTTTGGTGGAAACTGGAAGAAATATCTTCCCCTTGTTGAGTTTGCTTACAATAACAACTCTCAAGCTAGTATCGGCATGGCTCCGTTCGAAGCTCTTTATGGTCGACCTTGTAGATCACTTGTTTGTTGGCTGGAACTAGAAGATCAACATACTACTAGACCAGAAGTTAGCCAAGAGAATAATGAGAAGATAGCTCTTATCTAGGAACGATTGTTAACAATCCAAAGTCGTCAAAAGAGCTATGCTGATAGAAGGTGTAGACCTATGGAATTCAAGGAAGGTGACTTCCTTTTGTTGAAGGTTTCCCCACACAAAGGAGTTGTTCATTTTAGCATAAAAGGGAAACTTGTGCCAAGGTATGTTGGAGTATTCTCGATCACCCAACGAGTTGGTGTCATGGCGTATCGTTTGGCTTTACCGCCTGAGCTATCTCACGTGCATGACGTGTTCAACATCTCTATGCTTCGTAAATGTCAACCTTTGATCCGAAGCCGTGGTACAATGGTATGATGTTCGAATGTAGTATGACGTGACATATGAGGAGGCACTAGTTCTAATTCTTGATCATAAGATGAAGAGTTCATGTTGTCGTGAGATCCCATTAGTGAAAGTTTTATGGAAGCACCTTGGAGTTGAGGAAGCGACATGGGAGCTTGAAAGAATGATGTAAGTCAAAGATCCACATATGTTTGCATTTTGAAGTAAGTCCTAATTTTGAGGACAAAATTCTTTAAGGGGGTGGAATCGTAACACCCCAAGAATTAAACGATATTAGTTAAGGCAATAAAGATTTATTAGTGTGTCTAATCTGGTTTAATAAATTAATTATTGTTTAATAAATGTTTCTTGACATGTAAATTTAAATATTTTCAAGGAATTTAAATATTCTTAGTATTTATTTGTTTACCCTAGAAGTATGTGTAGACACATTTTCTGGACTGTCATTTTAAATATTGGACACCTGTCTTTTCTTTTTCTTTTTTTATCCTTTTTCTTTCCTTTTCCTTTTCCTACTTTTCTTTTCTTTCATGTGCATTGCTCACTCTATCTACTGTCGTTTTCACCCTCTCTCTCTCTCCCATTCAAATCTTCTCCAAATCAACCGGATATTGAACCAAAGAAGGATTTAAAGAAGTTTTCAACATCTAGAGAAGGATTTGAGGTAAGATTTTTGAAAACCCCTCTTTTAAATCTCAGATTTGTTTATCAGAAAACCTATTTTGGCTTCGCAATATATTTTCATGGATTTTGAGTAAAATCATGGTAGAAATTTGGGATTTTTGGTTCTTTGGACTGGATTTGTCATTTGGAACCTGGATTAAGTGATTTCCTTTTGAAATATCTCAAATTGGAACTCAGTTTGCGGGTTTTGGTTGGTCGACCGGTGGTGTTGCACTACTCTGTCACTGGTCGACCGGTGCACACGGGGTTTGACCCTATTTTGCTTGAGAGGCCTATTTTGACCTTGATTTTCAAAGAAAACCCAAATTAACTCCATTTGGGGATTTAGAGTAAATGGATTAGTATCTTTTATCCATGTTTTGAGATTAAAACCCTTGGAATGATGATTTGAAACATGAAATGGTTTATGAAACCAGTAAATGAATTGTGGCACACTAATAGGAAATCAAAGGATATAATTGAGATTGAAATTGCTTTAGGAATGAGAATTCAATCCTAAAGCGTTGTTTTATGTAAATGCTAGTTGAGGAATCAAACAGAAAGCTTCAAGGAAGCAAAGGCTAAAAGCGGAACGCTAGCCAGGTTTGGTACTTGCGAGGTAGGATTCTTTACCCTTTGCTTTGTTAGCCTGGTTTTAAAAGAGTTTTGGGCTTGCAAATTAAAGAAAGGGCTTGTTTGTGAAAGAAAAGTATTTTCAAAAAAAAAAAAAAAATAGCTTGATTTTAGATATTGCAATTAGGATGAACTATTTCAGAAAGTTTAATGAACGATTTCTTAAGATAAGAGATCTTGCGAATCGGTAAACTGGCTAATGGCCTAGATAGGATATAGAGGTGTATCCTTGGGGGCAGGACCTGAAACCCAGACTGGGCCACTACGGTGGTATATAGGCTTGTGCTTGTGGATGTGTAAGTAATTTATCAGAGGATAAATTACTTGTTAATGTTGGAAATGTGTCCATAAAGTGGGATGTAATTTGTTATTTGTGAAATGACAAATGTCAGACATTATTGTTTTTGCTGATTTTATAAAATGAAATAATGTTATGTTTTGACACATACTCAAGAGTGTTAGTGATATTGCTTAGTCCATAGACTGTTACCAAGGAAAGAAGAGTCAGGCGAACCCTGCCGGACAAACTCTTCTGATACAGTTTAAAATAGATATTCGCAGTCTTAGGATTGATTGGGCAATCGAATCCGATTATGACTGTTAGATCGAATATGTGATGCTGGTCTCGGGGCATGGGAGTTGGACTCTGTGGTTGATCTAGACATGCTCGCAACATGTTGAATAGACCATGTGACTGAATAGGTTAGAGTAAAAACCGTTTACAGAACTCTAAACCTAATTATCACAACTTAAGTATATTTGTGTAATTATCTTAATCCTGAAGTGAATGCATAGCACAACTTAATATCTCATGATCTTTGATTCACCAATGAGATTAGTTCACAGTTTTTGAACGACATCTCGGTCATTGGGATCATGACATTATTGAGTTGGAGTTATGTGATTCACATATATGGAATTCGTAAGAAATAATATCACCTCATGCTTTATTGACAGGTGTGAGAATAAATAAACCAGGCCTGGTATTCAATGATGATATTCATTGATTAAGACATCGTAACATGTGCGAGACATCTTACGAACATATGTCTTTCTTATTCACAGTCATATAAAGGAGTTGAGGAAATAATGATTGGAATGGTAAAACGGTAATATTTTATACCATTCTGATCACTGATATTTACGAAGGATAATAATGCATTTACACTGTGGATAGTGTGATAAATTGTATCAACACCACTAGAAAAAATAGCGCACATGAATTGAGAGATTATTCGGCATCGAACTTTTAGTGGAGTCATGCGATGTCGGAATTAAATATGCCGATAACTTATCGGGATAAGTTAGTCGAATATTGTAATTCCATAGCTTTGTTCATGTGGGTCCATTCGGTCTCAAGGCTAGCTCTGATAAATGGGAAAATAGAAACTGATGTTTTGTTATATAATTATGTTTAAAATTCATTATGTTATTTTTCATTTATTTGATAATTGAAAAATAAAAGGAATGAATTTTGAATTTCAAAATTAGTAGTGATTAATTTAAAATTCAAAATAAAATTTAAACATAATTTTATTTGGCAACTAAAGGAGAGAGAAAGTTGATATATTATTTTGGGAAAATTTGGAAATCCCTTGCCAGAAGGGGATTTCAAATTTTGCTCCAAAATAAGAAGGAAAATTCAGAAATCCCTAGCCATGGGGGGATTTTTGGATTTTAATCCAAGGGTGAAGGGGAAATTCGAAAATCCCATCTAGGGTTTGAGTTTTTGAATTTCCTCCTATATAAGGATATTTTATTGAAAACCCTAAAATGAGTTTTTGAGAAGAAAAAATATATCACACACTTTTCTCCTAGGGTGGCCGGATTTTAGAGACAAAATAGAAGGAAAATTGTTTCCTTAGGTTTTTGAAAAAGAGCCCACTCTGTCATCCCAAATACCATAGAGTCATAGCCTTGAATCAGCGAGTGGTTTTTGGTGTGATCGTATCGATAGATCAACGATCTTGTTTCATGGCAATTCTCCATCTCGGAACGTAAGATAGTGAGACAAGATCCTTGCAGTCATTTCATTCAATCATCACAAAGGTATGTATATTATTCTAATCCTTTGTCTATAAACATATATCATGCATGTATCTATCGTTGTGGTTTACGTTTAATTTGGAATTAAATGGATATGATAAAATTTTTAAAATTCCGCCTACAATGTTGTTGTTGTTCAAATGATTTTTCATCTATAAATCACAACAAGATCCTACAGTTAATGCCTGTAATACCAAATTTTCAGTTTATATTCCTTTTAGAAGAAGGATGTGAGGTTATGGCTGTTGTGTTCGAACTAAATGTCTACATTTATTTCATTGCTTATTCATTTATTTATTTACTCATTCATCTATTTACCTTGTTTACAAAGCTTATTTAAAAATACATCCTACTGGGCCTTTCACTCACGTTTTATTTGTTTTATAAATATTAAACCCATCCCCGCGACTCTAGAAGCGGTGAAGTAGCCGAGTTAGATTGCTACCGTCCGATTAAGAGAGGATTGTGTTCTTCTTCCTTGTGAGTAAATGTAAGAATTGTAAACTCTGTAAACACTTTGAACTTTGGATTTCTAGACTGTGGTTGATGTCTGTAATGTTATTTATATGTTCATGTATGTACTATACTACATATCATGTGGGTGAAGCCCTAAACAATTTAGAAAGTGCGGGCGATCCCGTAACATTCTTGTAATTTATTTTCGGCTAAATAGTGGGGCTTGTTTGGGAATTTCTTAAATATTTTCCCTTTGATTTTGACTATTATGATTATAAATGTTTGATCACTTTCCTAATCATGTTTAACTCTTAAACAAGCCTCCACGTCGCTAACCCCGGCTTCAAGGCATGACAAGAGGTTAGGTTCATGTTTTTCTTTTTGCCTTCCTTTGTCAAAAGTTTAATTTTTTCATTTTCAAAAGTTTTATTTTCCTATGGTGATGATGTTATATTTCTTTTGTTGTTAACATGTGCTGAGCAATTGTTATTATAGATTTGGCTATCATTGATGTTGCCCTTATTATTTTGGACTTATGCAATATATTTTAATTTGTTCTTCATTTTACTTCTACTATTACTTCGTATGTCATGATTTTTCTTATTTTCTTCTGCTTTTTTTTTTGCCTTGTGTTTAAAAAATTTTCTAAGCTTCATTCTTATTCATTTCAATTTTTGTCTACTGTCATTTTATCGTACTCAATTAAGTTTTTTACTTTTTTTTCTTAAATATATTTTTTTTGTTGTTTCAATGTATATAGATGTTCTAAACTATACTAATTTTTCTTGCTTATGGCATAAACTCCTTAATAATATAGCTAGCAGCCGTGTATATTACTAGATCCTCTTTTCATTTCCTCTTCATTTCATTTTCTTACTTTTCTTGGTTGGTTAATTTTTTTTTTTGTTTTTCCAATTTTCTCTGCTTTGGTTTATTGCCTTTTACTACCCTCTAAGCCTTTCTTTTTTTTCTTCTCTTCTGGAGAAAACTGTTGGTTGCCGAATCGAATTCGGCGGCGGAAACGCAGCGGAATAGCGGATCGTGTATAACAAAAATTTTCATAAAATTTTGAAATACTCTATAGATTATATTAATTTATGCACCAATAAATTAATCTCATTAATTTATAAGATTCAAGGATCAACCGAAAAATACCTTGTAGCCGACTCGGATGATATCTTGATTTTCTTTGACCACGAACAGTCCTAGCTCCAAGCTTTATGTTTAGAACACCAAAGTCTTCCACGTCAATTCCTTAATTCCACGTAGACGTGTGTGTGGGCACACGTGAGACAAAACGGTTTCTTAAACACTCGAATTTCCACAAACACCAACGCATGCACAATGTGGAATTTTTGGAGAAAAATATTTTTCACTCTTTTTCCCTATATGAGAATTTCGGCCACACTAGAAAGCTAGGGCTGAAAAGTGTTTCAAAATTGTCTCACAATTTTTCATTTATCTCATATTTAAAGAGAAGAAGTCAAACTTCAAAATAGGATCAAATCCTTATCTCCAATTTTGAATTTGGAACAAAAATCCCTTCCCTTATCCTCTTAATGGCCGGCCACCCTAGGGTTTTATCCCTTTGTGTGTGCACCTAAATAAGATAAGGAAGGAAGATATTTTATCCATTATCCAAAGAGTCCAATTTTAATTCGATTCAAATTCAATTTAACTCAAACTTAAATTAATTTGAATTCTAAATTGAACAACTTATCAAATAAGTTTAAATGGATAAATCTAGATATGTTCAAATTCAAATTTAAATAATCTCATTATTTAAAAAATAATTAATTCACAATTAATTATTCTTGAGTATTTAATTTTAGAATTCCGTAATTCTAAAATTCCCATTTTGCCCTTTGTGTCTGGTAGAATTACAAGGACGACGCGGGGACTAATGGACCTATAATTCTGAGCTCCAATAAAATTAATAATTAATTAAACTCTTCACCAATAGTTACTCCACTATAAACTTGGAATTGCACTCTCGGAATTATAGACATTAATTACTTCTAAACTGTGAAGTGTCCATTTGATATAGTCATTGCATATAGATCGATCCTCCATAAATAATTCATAATTAGAGTCAGGTAGAATCCGTTAACCTCTCTAATTACATCTTTATCCTTGAGTACCATTGATTCTCTAATGGATAGTGATTCATAAAACACATTCATGAACCAGAGCGCTCTTACTAATCCAAGTACCGAATCAACACTCAAGAGAATTATTTATCTGCTTCTCTCTCAAGAAGGAATGGATTCCATCTCATATAATAACATTCTCAGCTACCTATTTCATTATGTCTCCAAAATACAAGGAATAGGATTCAGGGTCTCGGAATCTGTACCAAGTAAATCATGTTGGAAATGTGTCCATAAAGTGGGATGTAATTTGTTATTTATGAAATGACAAATGTAAGACATAATTATTTTGCTGATTTTATAAAATAAGATAAAGTTATGTTTTGACACATACTCAAGAGTGTTAGTAATATTGCTTAGTCCATAAACTGTTACCAACGAAAGAAGAGTCAGGAGAACCCTGCCGGACAAACTCTTCGATACGATTTAAAATAGATATTCGCAGCCTTAGGATTGATTGGGCAATCGAATCCGATTATGACCTGTTAGATCGAACCATGTGATGCTGGTCTCGGGGCATGGGAGTTGGACTCTGTGGTTGATCTAGACATGCTCGCAACATGTTGAATAGACCATGTGACCGATTAGGTTAGAGTAAAACCGTTTACACAACTCTAAACCTAATCATCACAACTTAAGTATATTTGTATAATTATCTTAATCCTCAAGTGAATGCATAGCTCAACTTAGTATCTCATGATCTTTGATTCGCCAATGAGATTAGTTCACGCTATTGAACGATATCTCTAGGTCATTGGGATCATGACAATATTAAGTTGGAGTTATGTGATTCACATATATGGAATTCAGAAAATAATATCACCTCATGCTTTATTGACGGGTGTGTGAATAAATAAACCAGGCCTGGTATTCAATGATGATATTCATTGATTAAGACATCGTAACATGTGCGAGACATCTTACGAACGTTTGTCTTTCTTATTCACAGTCATATAAAGGAGTTGAGGAAATAATGGTTAGAATGGTAAAACGGTAATATTATATACCATTCTGATCACTGATATTTACGAAGGATAATAATGCATTTACACTGTGAACCGTGTGATAAATTGTATCAACACCAAAAGAAAAATTAGCGCACATGAATCGAGAGATTATTCGGCATCGAACTTTTAGTGGAGTTGTACGATGTCGGAATTAAATATGTCGATAACTTATAGAGATGAGTTAGTCCAATATTGTAATTCCATAGCTTTGTTCATGTGGGTCCATTCGGTCTCAAGGCTAGCTCTAATAAATGGGAAAGACAGAACCGGTAATTATGTTTAAATTCCTTGTGTTATTTTTCATTTATTTGATAATTGAAAAATAAAAGGAATGAGTTTTGAATTTCGAAATTAAGAGAGATTAATTTAAATTCAAAATAAAATTTAAACATGATTTTATTTGGCAACTAAAGGAAAGAGAAAAGTGATATATTATTTTGGGAAAATTGAAATCCCTTGCCATAAGGGGATTTCAAATTTTGCTCAAAGAGGGAAGGAAATTGAAATCCCTAATCCATGTAGGGATTTTCGGATTTCAATCAAGGGTTAAGGAGAAATTCAAAAATCCCATCTAGGGTTTGAGTTTTTGAATTTCCTCCTATATATAAAGATATTATTGAAAACCCTAGAAGAGAGTTCTTTTGAGAAAAGAAAAGAGATCACACTTTTCCTTAGGGTGGCCGGATTTTGTAGAGACAAAATAGAAGGAAATAGTTTCCTTAGGTTTTTGAAAAAGAGCCCACTCTCTCATCCTAAATATCGTAGAGTCATAGCCTTGAATCAACGAGTGGTTTTTGGTGTGATCGTGGCAATAAACAACGATCTTGTTTCACGACAATTCTCCATCTTGGAACGTGAGATAGTGAGACAAGATCCTTGCGGTCAATTAATTCAATCGTCACAAAGGTATGTGAGATATTCTAATCCTTTGTCTATAAACATATATCATGCATGCATCTCTCGTTGTGGTTTACGTTTAATTTTGAATTAAATGGATATGATAAAAATTTTTGAAATTCCGCCTACAATATTGTTGTTGTTCAAATGATTTTTCATATATAAATCACAATAAGATCCTACAAATCAAAAGACATAAATCCATAAATAAGAGTTTGTTAAGAACTCAGGATTAAGATCATTCTATATATGACCATCGATAGACTCAATTAGAATTTCTATGCTTAACGGAAATTATTAGAAATTCATATTGTGTCTGCGTCCATGTTCCACATAATCTCATTATGCGAAATACACTCATTCAATATCTCGCCATATTAATAAAGTCGGATAACACCGTTCCATTCTAAATGGGACGACATGTATTAATAATGTTTTAATTAAAGATTCTGAACTTTAATTAAATTCATTATGAACGATTACTTTTGATTATTATCCTTAAACATTATCCTCTTGTATATAACACTTATATACAATGTTTAAGGTTACATAAATAATCAAGGAATTTTATTTGATATTCATAAAATATTCATAAATATATGCACATAAAATGATGAATAATCTATTTTATTAAATAAATAATAAATATCCTTTTACATCTCATGCTTTCAGGACATTATTCCCAACAATCTCCCACTTGTCCTAAAGCAGGTGTGTCATGTCTCTAATCCCAAATCCATCTAAGTGCCGATCAAAAACATTCAATGGCAATGTCTTGGTGAACGGGTCAGCAAGGTTGTCCTCTGACGCGATCTTCAGAATCGCTACATCGCCTCTATCCACAATGTCTCTGATCAAGTGATATTTCCTTTCTATATGTTTCGCACTCTTATGGCTTCTAGGTTCTTTTGAATTAGCCACCGCTCCACTATTGTCATAGTAGAGCTTAATTGGCTTATCTATATCTGGAACAACTTCCAGATCAGTTAAGAACTTCCTGAACCATGTAGCTTCTTTTGCGGCTTCACAAGCTGCAACATATTCAGCTTCCATGGTAGAGTCAGCAACACACTTTTGCTTTATACTTCTCCATACCACTGCTCCTCCATTAAGAGTGAACACAGATCCAGATGTCGACCGTCGACTATCTCTATCCGATTGGAAATCGAATCTGTGGTATCCGGTGAGAGATGATCTTCTCCGAATATAACAACTTATAGTTTCTCATTTTCCTAAGATACTTGAGAATACACTTTCGCAACCCAATGATCCAATCCACGGTTGGACCGGGTGCGACCGACTACTCCCCACGCATAGTAGATATCCGGTCTTGTACACAACATGGCATACATTAGGCTTCCCACAATGAAGCGTGAGGGATACCTTCTCATATCTTCTTCTTCTTGCTGGGGGTCTTTGGACATTGCTCCTTAGAAAGATGAATACCATGCCTAGAAGGCAAATTCCCTTTCTTGGA
Source organism: Morus alba (assembly GCA_012066045.3). Classification (NCBI taxonomy): domain Eukaryota; kingdom Viridiplantae; phylum Streptophyta; class Magnoliopsida; order Rosales; family Moraceae; genus Morus; species Morus alba. Next base: position 21,417,724 of record CP050225.2, on the reverse strand, counting down.
GTTTTGCATCGAATACCTAGACAACACTTTGTCTATATAAGATGCTTGTGATAACGCCAAAAGCTTTTTCTTGCGATCTCGAGTAATCTTGATCCCAAGAACATAGCTTGCCTCTCCCTAAATCTTTCATTTGGAATTGGTGGCTAACCACTCCTTTACATCTCGTCATCATTCCCACATCATTCCCTATGAGTAGGATGTCATCGACGTAAAGAATTAAGAAGACCACTTTCTCTTCTTTCTTATACTTGTAGACGCATGGTTCATCAATGTTTTGATAAAATCCATAAGACTTTACAGCCTCATCAAACCCGATGTTCCATGATCTAGAAGTTCGCCTTGGGTCCATAAATGGACCTTTGCGGTTCTGCAGACTTTCTCATTGTTGGCCTTCCTCTATGTAACCCTCTGGCTGATCCATATAGATGGTTTCATCAAGATAGCCATTCGAAAAAGCTGTCTTGATGTCCATCTGCCATATCTCATAGTCAAAATATCTTTTGAATGGCCAGGAGTATCCGGATGGACTTAAGCATGGCTATCTTGGCAGAAAGTTTCCTCATAGTCAACTCCTCCTTTTGGGTATAACCCTTAGCCACTAGCCTTGCTTTATAAGTCTCCACTTTTCCATCCGCTGCTCTCTTTCTCTTAAAGATCCACTTGCATCCAATGGGTTTTACCCTTCGGGTAGATCTACAAGTTGCCGATCGAGTTAGAGTGCATAGACTCCATCTCGAGTTTCATAGTCGCTTGCCATTCTTCCTTATCGAATCATCCATCACATCCTTAAAGGTCGATGGATCCTCCTTACCGCCATCATCAGGTGACGATTTGGGCTTCCCCTCGTATAACGGTCGGGTAACGTGCTTACCCTCCCACTCACGACGAGGTGCTTGGTCTAGTCTAATTAGGAACTGTGGTCTTTTCTCTCGAGTGGTCCGACAACTCTTGTCGATTGTGGTCCGATCTCATCGGAAAGTAACTCTTCTAACACTATCTTACTTCTGGGCTTAAAATCTATCATATAGTCATGCCCCAGAAATGTGGCATTTGTCGATACAAACACCTTTTGATCTTGGGACTATAAAAGAAACCTCCTTTGTCCCATAGGGATATCCTACAAACATACATACTTGACTTGGGTTCCAACTTCCCGATCTTTCCCTTCAAATGTGTGCTTTGGACCCCCCATATCTTGCGTGTCTCAAACTAGGTTTTCGATCGCACCACAACTCTAAGGGTGTTGTAGGTACAGACTTAGATGGTACTCTATTCAGAATGTAGGCAGCTGTTTTTAGGGCATAACCCCAAAAAGAAGTAGGCAGTGAAGAATAACTCAACATTGATCTTATCATGTCGAGCAAAGTCCGATTTCTCCTTTCGGCCACACCATTTTGCTGTGGTGTACCGGGTGCAGTCAATTGGGATACCACACCTTCTTCAATCAAGAAATCCCAGAACTCTTGGTCCAGGTATTCACCCCCTCGATCTGATCGAAGTGTCTTGATTGGTTTACCTAATTGTTTTTCAACTTCGCTCGAATTCTCTAAACTTTCCAAAAGTTTGATTTACATTGCATCGGTAAACATAACCATATCTCGAATAGTCGTCAATAAAGGTGACGTAATATTCGTAACCTCCTCTAGCTTGGACGTTTAACGGTCCACATACATCGGAATGTATCAACTGAAGGGGTTCTGTAGCTCTTTCTCCTTTCGTCGTGAAAGGCCTCTTGGTCATTTTACCTTCCAAACAGGATTCACAGACTGGAAGCTCACCAACTTTTAGTTCACGTAAAGGACCATCCTTTACCAGTCGTTCAATCCTTTTTAGGTTAATATGACCAAGCCTAAGATGCCACAGATATGTATTGTTATCGTGAGAAATCTTTTGCTTTTTATTCTTAGGTTCGGCAACTCTGAACATTTCAGTATTAAGCAGTGAGTTAGGTATTGGTTTTATACAATATAAACCATCATCCAGACGTCCAAAACAAATATTTAAACCATTTCGAGAAATATGAACAAATTCATTATCAAAATAAACTTTAAATAATTGTTCAAATAATTTGGCCACAAATCAAATTTACGCAAATGTCTAGAATAAAATAAACATTGTTCAAAACTAAAAATTTATTTTCCTAAAACGAAGTCTAACTTCTCCCACTTTGCTTTTTTGCCGAAACTCTTGCGCCATTGCCTACTTTCATCGTGTAGTCCCCATCGGCTAACTTTCGATTGTAAGAACTAAGACTTTGCAAAGAAAAACAAACATGATTAGTTGCTCCCGAATCAATTATCCAGGTGAGGTATCCCCGTCTACTAAACATATTTCAAGAACTAGTAAATCGATTTACCTTGTTCTTTTTTTTTCATTCGCTTTTCCACGGTTCTGGTTTTTCCTTTTGTTTTTACCGAACATCCCCCAACTACAACATTTGCTTCTCCTCCCTTCTTTTGTTGGTGGATTCAAAGTTTTGTAGGTCATTCATGAGTTCGATGAGATTGCACTTCTTTTTGTTCATAACAAAGTTGTTCACGAACTCATGAAAGTCGAGGATAGGCTTTCCAGGATGATGCCAACTTGGGTGGCTTCATCGATTCTAGCACTATTGAGCTCCGCATCGTGGAGGTGATCAATCATGTTCAAAACATGTGCCTTGATTGAAGAACCTTTCTTCATCTTATCGTTCATGAAAGCCCTTACGGCATCCAAACGAGCCTTTTTAGGAAGGAGCGCGAACATGGCTTCTAGAGACTCCATTATCTCATAAGCACTCTCCATCTCCTCATGCTTCTTGCAAAGCACATCGCTCATCTTGGCCAAAGATAAAGCACTTTGCTTTATTGTTGGCCTTGATCCAGCGATCAAAAGGCTCCCTTGCGGTTTTGGATGCATTAGTCAGCGGGTTCGAGGAGGACATTCCTCCGCTAGGACAAACTTATAGTCTTCGCAGACCAATAGTATGTTCATGTTACTTTTCCACTTAGCATAATTATCACTATCTAATTTTTCAGTCGCTAGTAGTGTGATTATGGGATTCGACATATTGCTGGGAATAAATAGAATATTCATCTAATCAATTTATGTGCATGAATATCAAGGCATGTTAATTTTGGCACAATTAAATATGATGCATGATGCACATGAAAAATACATAAATCATGTTTTAATTTTAGGTGCCAACGATAATCCAATTTTCCACATATAAAGTGTACCTTTGGGTAGTCAAGTTATATGCCAATTAGACCGAGACTCTTCTCAGTTAATAAATATAGTCAAAATATCTCACATTTTCATATTTATTAACTCATCAAGTATTTTCATCAAAATATAACCAACAAATTTGATTATATTTTATGAGTGTAACCCACCGTTTCGCATCCCATAGACTTAACTCCGGATTGCTACCTTTGGGTAGTCAATTCGGAAATACATCCTGAAATCTTATCTCTAGGAAGCCAACCTTGTTATTGATCCGGCAAGGACACTCTCCTTTAGGAGGGCGATTCAATGTCGCCAAGAAAGCCCCTTTCTCTCGGATCTCACGGTGTTGCGCTTAACGGCGGAGACTAGTGGGTCGTATTGTCATACAACCCTCTCCCACTCATTATTTTGCAAACATGTATTTTGTTTGAAAAGCATCTCATGATTTTCAAATCGAAAAATAAACAATTTATTTTTTTCGGATATGTGAAATTCAAAATTTAACTCTTAAATTTAATTTCACATGTAACATTATTTTGCAAATCAATTTTGCAACTTAAATCAATTTAATCATATTAAATCGATTTTCAAGAAGATGGTTCTTATTTTTATTTTATTTTTCTAAAACACTTTTATAATAAATAAAATAAATAATAACAATTAACATTGTGTATGCATGGCATGTTATAAAAACATATGAGTAGGCACATTATATCTACATGGCATGTTATATGCATGGACATATATAATATATAATTATCAACATAAAATATAAATATATGCAATCAACTATTGAGATGGATTTGACCGGGTCCCATGGAAAAATAAATTACAACTCAATCGAATCGAATAAATAAATAATTACAATAATTATATTCTTCCGTTACATCAACGGGTCTTTGATTCTTGAATTCTTTATTTTTCGGCTTCATTCTTTGTCTCCGGGTTGGATTTCACTTTCCTTGGGATCCAGAACTTTTCCGGGCTCGTCGGCACGCTTTACGAGGGTTTCAGAAACCTTCGGGCCCGTTCGGGATCAAATCCCGAACTTGGGCCGCCAGCCGCGTTGAGCGCGGCCTGGGCAGCGGCCTGGGCGGCGCCTGGCCGCGTCCCGGCCGCACCTGGGCGCGTCTGGCGGCGCTGGGCAGCGTTTACGGAAGAGCGGTTTTTACGGGCTTCTTTGAAGGCTTCAAACATGATCTTCAAGGCCTCCTTCTTGATTCAAAATCAAAACCCTAATTCTACCCAAATCCTAGAATTACAATAATTCTAATCCCGAATTAAATTACAAATAATTTATTAACGAATGAATATAACCGATCCATGGAACCATATAATTAACGACCAAATCCATCATCCATACATTCATCATCATGAATAAAAATAAACAACCATAAATGCAAGTGCCTACTCATGACATACATACATATTTAAATATCACATATTTAGTATTGATTATGATTATCAAATAATCGAAGCATAAATTAATATCGTCTATAGACCGCTCTGATACCAATTGTTGGTTGCCGAATCGAATTCGGCGGCGGAAACGCAGCGGAATAGCGGATCGTGTATAACAAAAATTTTCATAAAATTTTGAGACACTATAGATTATATTAATTTATGCACCAATAAATTAATCTCATTAATTTATAAGATTCAAGGATCAACCGAAAAATACCTTGTAGCCGACTCGGATGATATCTTGATTTTTTTTTACCACGAACAGTCCTAGCTCCAAGCTTTATGTTTAGAACACCAAAGTCTTCCACGTCAATTCCTTGATTCCACGTAGACGTATGTGTGGGCACACGTGAGACAAAACAGTTTCTTAAACACTCGAATTTCCACAAACACCAACGCATGCACGATGTGGAATTTTTGGAGAAAAATATTTTTCACTCTTTTTCCCTATATGAGAATTTCGGCCACACTAGAAAGCTAGGGCTGAAAAGTGTTTCAAAATTGTCTCACAATTTTTCATTTATCTCATATTTAAAGAGAAGAAGTCAAACTTCAAAATAGGATCAAATCCTTATCTCCAATTTTGAATTTGGAACAAAAAATCCCTTCCCCTTATCCTCTTAATGGCCGGCCACCCTAGGGTTTTATCCCTTTGTGTGTGGCACCTAAATAAGATAAGGAAGGAAGATATTTTATCCATTATCCAATAGTCAATTTTAATTGATTCAAATTTGAATTTAAGTCAAACTTAAATTAATTTGAATTCTAAATTGAACAACTTATCAAATAAGTTTAAATGGATAAATCTAGATATGTTCAAATTCAAATTTAAATAATCTCATTATTTAAAAATAATTAATTCACAATTAATTATTCTTGTATTTAATTTTAGAATTCCGTAATTCTAAAATTCCCATTTTGCCCTTTGTGTCCGGTAGAATTACAAGGACGACGCGGGACTAATGGACCTATAATTCGAGCTCCAATAAAATTAATAATTAATTAAACTCTTCACCAATAGTTACTCCACTATAAACTTGGAATTGCACTCTCGGAATTATAGACATTAATTACTTCTAAACTGTGAAGTGTCCATTTGATATAGTTATTGCATATAGATCGATCCTCCATAAATAATTCATAATTAGAGTCAGGTAGAATCCGTTAACCTCTCTAATTACATCTTTATCCTTGAGTACCATTGATTCTCTAATGGATAGTGATTCATAAAACACATTCATGAACCAAAGCACTCTTACTAATCCAAGTACCGAATCAACACTCAAGAGAATTATTTATCTGCTTCTCTCTCAAGAAGGAATGGATTCCATCTCGTATAATAACATTCCCAGCTACCTATTTCATTATGTCTCCAAAATACAAGGAATAAGATTCAGGGTCTCGGAATCTGTACCGAGTAAATCAAAAGACATAAATCCATAAATAGGAGTTTGTTAAGAACTCAGGATTAAGATCATTCTATATATGACCATCGATAGACTCAATTAGAATTTCTATGCTTAACGGAAATTATTAGAAATTCATATTTTCGTCCATGTTCCACATAATCTCATTATGCGAAATACACTCATTCAATATCTCGTCATATTAACAGTGCGGATAACACCGTTCCATTCTAAATGGGAACGACATGTATTAATAATGTTTTAATTAAAGATTATGAACTTTAATTAAATTCATTGTGAACAGTTACTTTTGATTATTATCCTTAAACATTATCCTCTTGTATATAACACTTATATACAATGTTTAAGGTTACATAAATAATCAAGGAATTTTATTTGATATTCATAAAATATTCATAAATATATGCACATAAAATGATGAATAATCTATTTTATTAAATAAATAATAAATATCCTTTTACATCTCATGCTTTCAGGACACTATTCCCAACAAAAAGTTCCTTGCTTCTGCCGTTTCTTCTTTTCAGCTTTATGTTTTTAGGTGTTTTGGGTCTTGTTGTTTTCTTCTTCTTTGCACTGATATGGTTTTTCGTTTCTTCATTTTTCTTCTCTTCGATCTGTTTCGACAATTTTTTTTTAATTTTTCTACTGTTTGTTCTCTTATGATCTTTTTAAGTGTTTTGGTTTTTTTTTTCTTTTATAGTTTTTCATTTCTTCATTTTTTTGTTCTCGATTTGTTTCGACATAAATTTTTTTCCTTCTCTACCATTTGTTCTCTTCTCATTTTTTTTGGGTGTTTTCGGTTTTGTTGATTTCGTCGTTTCTGCACTAATATGGTTTATATTTTTTTCCAATCTATTTCAAATTTTTTTATCCTTTTACCGCATCATCTTTTCGTCTTGATGTTTTATGATTTTTTGGGTGTGACACCCCTTATATACCATCTCCTTCAAAGCTTTAGTTCCTTGCTAACAATCCTAAAGACGTGCCACAATCACTAACCTTCACCTGTCACTTATGTGAAAATTATGGTGTTTCAAATTTTTTTTTTTTTGTTTAAACAAAATTTCGTTAATACACCATTCCTATCAAGTTTCCTAGCCACAATTAAAATTATACAGTCATCAAGGGTTTATGAGTTTAACTCCAAAATATATGTGTTTACAAACCCAAAATAATCTATGTGCAACTTTGTTGGTCCAACCATATGTACAAGAACAAACGAAGCCGGCTCCTGCTTCTTTCTTACTTTGTTCTTACCTTTACCTACAACACAGAGCAAACTTTAATGAGCTACAAGCTCAGTAAGTAGAGCTACAATCACACAATCTTATTTTAACATACTCACACATTGCAACATCATAGGTAACTTATGCCAATCAATTCGTACACTTTATGCACGTGCATTATATATCACTAGGGCCCTCCCGGTACTCCTGTCGGCTTTTTCACAATCTGGCCACATGCCAATATCTCAAATCACAATATCAGGTTCCCTGTCATCACCCACCTGGTTCGAGGGAACGGCCAGCACATTCAAAATCACAATTTCTCAATATCACAATATAGTCTCTGTCATCACCCACTTGGTTTGAGAGACTTGCATGACTCAATCACAATTTCATCAATCATCATATCACAAAAGAAGTCCTTTAAGGACTTGGCAGTACCGGCCTAACATGCATGCTATTATGTGCTCAATTACAAGTAATCTTCACAATCATACACATTGACAATGTCATAAAAATTCATATAATGGCATACTAGACATTCCATAGAAAATGTATCAAACAAAGTTTTTAAGTGCTGCAGAGAAGTCAAACTCCACTTACCTGAGTTGCTTAGTAAAATCTGAGTTTAACCCTCTTCGTTTCCCTTGTTCGTTTTCCTTTCCACTATTCAAAATAGACAAATTGGTCACCGTCATTAGAGCTCAATAGGTCAGCCATAAATCAATTTCTAACTCATAATCACTTTCCCTTGAAATTGGAATTTCACTGATTCATCCATCTTTCGAAGAAAATTCATAAGATATTCTTTTGTCTTTAAGGCGGCGTTTGGTATGGGGTAATCATAAGGGTGGGAATGAGAATCTTTCATATTCCCAATGTTTGGTACAATTATTAGACTTTTTAAAACCGGAAAAGTGAAACCCATGGGTTTCACATTACCCCATTTTGGGTAATCCTAATCCCACCCAATAGGGTGTTATTCAAATTCCTGGAATCTCAAAATCATGGGAATCTCATAATAATAATAATAATAATAATAATAATAATAATAATAATAATTATTATTATTATTATTATTATTATTATTATTATATATTTATATTAATATTAATATTAATAATTATTATTATATTAATAATTATAATTATAATATTAATAATAATAATTATATTAATTATATTAATTATTATAATTATAATAATTATTATTATAGTTATTATTATAATATTAATTATTATAATTATAATATTAATAATAATTATTATTATTATAATATTAATAATAATTATTATTATTATAATATTAATAATAATAATAATAATTAATATTAATAATAATAATTATTATTATAATAATAATAATAATTATTATTATTATTATTATAAATATAATAATAATAATTATTATTATTATTATTATAATTAATATTATTATAATTATAATAATTAATATTATAATAATTATAATTATAATTATTATTATTATTATAGTAATAATAATTATTATTATTATAATAATTATAATTATAATTATAATTATCATTATTATTATTATTATAAAATTATTATTATTATTATTATTATTATTATTATTCATTTAAAAAAATATTTTTTAATTCACAACATTCCCATGCACAACCAAACAGAGTAATGTAATATTCCTAGGAATTTGAGAAAGATTCTTGTATAGAACCAAACACAATAATGTATTATTCCTAGGAATCATATTACCCTCCATCACTTTCCTGGGAATATGATTCCTTATGGTTACCCCATACCAAACGCCCCCTAAAAATTCCAAAATTAACTTTAAAACAAAATAGACATGTATATCTTTTCAACGAACTATCATATGTCTCAATCTGACATCTCTAAGTATCTAAAAAACAGCTTCCATGAAATCACAATTATATTTTTTTTTTTCTGTTTTTGATGGTTTTTAGAAAGTTTCTATATGAAACTTCCTATGCGCACAACTTGAGCTACAAAACTCCAAATGAGGTGATTTCAATTCTCACACGTCACTAATAAGATGTTCTCAATGGTGGCAAAGGTAGTTTAAGTGCATCACTCTCATTTCAAAAAGTAGGTACATCAGTTCTTTGTTTTATTAATTTCTGGAATGGACACTTTTACGATTGCTACAAGGATATTCACAAAGTATTCTATGTAGCCTAAAAAATTACAAAACCAGAACCCAAACGAAGTAGACATCCAGGGCTTTCCAAAGAGGTATCACAAGCTTAGTTTTGGGTCCGTTTAAGTCTCCAAAAATATGATAAACCAGACCGAATTTTACTGGTTTTTCTGCAGAAAACCAGCCACTAAGCCCAACTTCAAAAATGTACATCTTAGAATACGGTTATCCGTTTAAGGTGATTCCAGCAGTTAAATGAAGCTTACAATGTCTAGTTACCAATTATGTAAACCTTCTTTGGAAATTCCTCACCTAATACTCCCATAATCCAAAAGATTAGATTATGTCCAGTAAGTACATTTGACAATTTTTTTTTTTTTTTTTTTTATATATTCAAAAGTTTACAACTTAAACTACAAAGCTCCTTTTGGGGTGATTCAAGTTTCCATTTAAAGTATGAAAAGTCTATTCCTCAAATATATAAATCATCCTCCAAGATTCATTTACACAAAACTCAAAATTTGATCAAATAGGGACTACTCAAAATTATAAACAAAGTATACCAAATCATGGGTTATAAACAAAAATCCTCAAGTAATTCAACACACTTCTTCATAAACCAAGTTCAAAGCCCTTTATCCTGAATGAAACTTAATTCTTGACACTCAATCCTCTAAATTCAGGAATTTTACCAAATCAAAGAGAATTCATGACTTCAAGAGGTGCTTCACAATTTCCTTTGATCAATAAACAAACCTAGACAATAAATCACAGAACTTTAAATCCGAAAATTGAAGGAGAAGAAGAAAACTTCTACCTTGAATCCTTGCTCAAACCACCTCTTCACTCCAAACTTCTACACAATCATTCTCCCAAAACCGGATTGCCCTAAAAATTTTGAAGATAGCCCTTTGTTTTTTAACCAAACCAAAGCTTTTTTTTTCTTCTTTTTTTTTTTTCTGGAAGGGAGATTGAGGGAGAGAGAGAGTCAGGAGGAGGATGAGGAAGAGAGATTGAATAACGTGAAGTGGAGTTGAGGTTGAGAGAGAGGTTGAGAAGGGAGATGAGTGGCATGGCTGAAGTTCCAGCCATGACACGTGAAAGGGCAGTTGGCCCTCTTTCTTTTTTTTTTCTTAATATTGCAATGTGGTCCCCAACTACGAAAATTCTTTCAATCATGCCCCCCCTAAAGCCTTGCAATTTAATCCTTAAACTCTTTTATCATTTCTCTTACAATTCCTTCATACAAAATTATCACAAAAGTTTAAGTTTGAAAATTGGATGTTACATTGGGATATATTGTTCTGTTCTGAAAACAAATTTTTTTTTTCTTTACCTGCTTTTCCTTTGCATGTTTCTCTTGCAAAGGCATTTGCAAAAGTTTTTCTTCGCATGTTTTTTTCGATCTATTTCAAAATTTTAGCAATGTCTATTTTTCTTTATTTTTGTTTTCATTTTTTTGTCTTTTCTCAATGCGGGCGGTTAGCTTAATTAGTTTTTCTTCCTTTTGATTTTTGTAGGACTCTTACTATCTCACCGTGTGAATTTTGTGGTTTTACACGTGTTTTTGGTCATTATACAATTTTGTGTAACAGAGAATTGATATGTGATTGTCCGTTGCCTTTTGGTTCCATTTTGCGGTGGTTTTGCTTCTTCAGGACATCTACCATTCAGTAATCATATTTTTGATATATTTGTTTCTGCAGGAATTTTTATCGGAGATTGAACAAAAATGTGATGCCGTTGTGCATATATAATATGTTCTTTTTTGTTGCTATAATTTCTTACTTTCTTATGGATATTCAGTTCATGCCTATGCTATTATGCGTTTATTTTTTTTTTTTGTTTTGCTGTTTCGTGTTTTAGTTATCGAAAATATTGTTATTTATGTAGAAGTTAGGATCATATTTTACTTTCTTTGTTGCTTTTTCAACAAGTTTTTTGCTCCTTTTAAAATTTTAATCGTTTTTAGTGGTGATGATGTTATTTTTCTTTTGTTGTAAACATGTGTTGGGTGATTGTTATAATAGAATTGGCTGTCATTGATGTTGCTCTAATTATTTTCGATTTATGCCAATATGTTTTAATCTGTTTTTCGTGTTAGTTTTAATGTCCTTTGTTAAGTGAGGGTTTTTCGATTTGTTTGTGCCCTTTTGTGATGCTTATTTTTTAAAATTTTGTCTGACCTCCATTTAATCACTTTGATTTTTATGTACTGTCATTGTATCGTACTGTGTTTAGTTTCTTACTCCTTTTTTGTTCTTAAATATGTTGTTTTTGTCGTTTCAGTGCATATTGTGGTTCTAAACTATAATAATTTTTTCCAATTACGGCATAAATTCCTTAATAATATAGCTGGCAGCCATGTACATTCTTAGGACATGTTTTAGTTACCTATGGTATATGTTGTTGATAATAAAAGATTATTACCTGAACTAAATTTTTTATATATTATTTTCTGCTTTTTTATTCTTTCCTAATTTCCTTATGTTTTCTACTTAATTAATAGTGCAATATATATGAAGGGTTTCTTTTTTTTTTATATATAGATTTAATCTATGTGTGTGATATGTTAGGGGAACTAAATGTATTCTAAAAATTGTTTGATCTTTGTTCTTCTTTAGAATGTAGTACTTATATACTATATTCATTATATGATAATAAAATATTTTTGTACTGTGCTTTTTTATAATAGATTTGGTGTTTTGTTATCTCGATCATTTACTACTATGCTTGAATATCAGTTGCTTGCTGCTTTCTCTTCCTATCATCGCATTATTTCTCTCTATATTATAATTTGATTGCCCGACATTTCAAGTTTAAACAGTGTTTCAGGTATTATTAAAGGCTTATATCGTTAACATTTCAATATTTGTACTGATGTTAGGTATCCATGTATGCTGAACTTCATATTTTCTGTTGTTTAGAGTAGATATATTTGTATATTTGGGCAATAATGAAATGTGCTGTGTTTATTTTCTAATATATGTTCATAAATGCTTTAATTGTGTTGTTAGTAAATGTTATTACTATATGTTGATTATAATAATTTTCATATGTTGTTAATAAGTATTAGTAAAATATGTGCTATGTCTGTCTTCTTTTTTTTTTTTTCTTCTTCTACTTTTTTTTTTTTTGCTCTCGCTTTCGTTAGTACATTTTTTTTTTCAGACATTACATCTGTTTTTATTGCTTTTTTTGCTATACATATATGCATGTATGTTTGTTTCATAAACTTTATTAACAATATCTACATATAAACTTTATTAACAATATCTACTCATAAACTTTAATACATATATACATATATGCCTTTTTTTAGCTATTTATTTCTTTCAACATTTATATATACATATAATACTTATCTTCTTTATGAATTGGATTTTACCTTCTTATTTAAAGAAAATTTTTCTATTTTACTTTGTCTTTTACTATAGCAATGATGATGATAAGCAATTTAAATATTTTGAAGTTTACATAGGTTGTCCAAGAGTTACTGTTAAAACTTTTTCGGTTTTTTCTCTCCCTTTCGGCTATGTTCTTTTTACCAATATTTTTTTTTCATTTCTTTTTCATAGTCTTCATTATTTTCTACTTGGTAATGTTTGGCCATTAAAAACGTATTTATACGTATGTTACTTTTATCTTAGAGTTAATACTATTTTAGCCTTCACTATTATATTTATTTTTTACTCCTGTTCTTTCTTTTTTATTAGTCATTTATGAAATCTGGGATTGAGATTAGATATCTCATTATCTTTGTTGCTCTGGTTTTGCCTCCTTCCTTCTTTTTCTTTTGTGCACGAATATTTTATTTCATTCTTTCTCTAACACTAATTTTACATCTGCTATTGAGAGACTTTAATTTATTTTTATATTTTGTTACTAATTGTTTCTCGTAATATCTGTCTAAATTATGTATTTTGCTCTATTTCTGCTCTAAGTTTTTTTTTTTTAAACATTGAGGGCCCTAAATGAGCACAATAATTTTCAAAATATTTGATGACATCCACGTTTCAGCATTGCCAACAAAATAATCAACTGTAGTATCACAAGATCCATAGAAGTAAATCAAATTTACTATTCTATATCATTTATATATAGCAACCATTTATATTATTTTAAATAAAATTTTAAACCATTTTTTCCGTTTCTGCCCGCAACCAATACCATCACCACAGATATTAATAGCAACCACATTTGATCCACAAACTCTTACGCCCATGAAATCAAGCACACGGTAAAACATATGAGAAACATATGTAGATAATGATAAATTAGTTTTAATGATAAACTTCATATGTATACATACATATACACATATAAATAACTAATAATCAGAAATATATATTTTTTAGATAATGATAAACTTCAATTAAAAAGAAAAATTGACACTGTCCACCGGACTAGAATTGTTATATTTGAGAAAGCTTTGCTTTTTGAATTGTTATTTTTGAGATATCATTCATAACCAAGAAAATAAGTTTAAATGAAAATTCAATGCACTGGGTGAATCCTTTTTCTCTGTATACGATCACTTAATAAGAGCCATGCTTTTGGTACTTGTGTGACGTACACGACCATTCTCTGAGAACGTATACCTTGATAAACAAAAACAATTTTTGAATAGAGCATACCTAGTCCGAGATGTTTAAACTGCCGCGCATGCCGCTATGTAAAGTGACATTAATCTAAACCTCTTGTTATCATCTCTTGATATGATAAGCACTGTGCACTTAAGACTAGCAATGAAAACGGTCTGTTCTGTTTTTGCAATTGCATTAGTGTACTTAAATTGCTATTTTTGTTTTTTTTTTGTTTTTTGTCTTTTTTAAAATATATCTCTTAAACAGAAAGAAAACATGACTAATGATATTAAACAACAATACTATAAATATATATATAAATGTTTATAAAAATTGCAAATCTATTATATGACGTATTCTGCAGTAAAGCGCGGAATACAGCATTGTTTAATCCTATCAAATCGTTATTACATTAATTTCAAAAATTTAAGGTATTTTCCAATTTTCAGTTGACATATTTAATCCTATAAAATTGTAGTTTCCTTTTGCAATTATTGATTGTGTGTATTAATATAGAAAATATACCAACACGGTACTAGGGTTTCCTTTTTTTTTTTTTTTTTTTTTTTTTTTGAGTAAGTCAAAATAATGTAATTAGCGCCTGAAACCAACAAGTAAAAGCACGTTTTTATGGGTTTTTTGTCGACTTGAATGTACAATTGTATTATACATACATGGTTATATATATATTTGTGCAAACAAATAGGTTTTTCTCTGTCTATTGAGAGTTTGCTTCCCAAAAAAAAAAAAAAAAAAAAAATCAGAGAGAAAGAATCCGAGTCGTACAAAAGAAGAAAATCATTAATAAAGTCTCAATTTCACTCATTATTCCCTCTCGGTTAAAACTTGTGGGTTTCTCAATGACAGGCAATTCGTTGTCTAAGAATCCTCTCTTACAGATATATATAAATATATGCGTGTTTTTTTTTTTATCAATTAACAGTTTTTCTTGTTTTAATTAAAAATTCATAGTATATATGTATTGTCATTTCTACGTATTTATAAGCTGAATTTACTTACATACATGAATTTTTTCTTTTTGTTTTCCTTTTTTTTTTCTTTTTAAATAACTGTTGGAATATCATTCTTAGATTAGTGCTAAAACTTTTTCTTCTCAATTTCTATAGATTTCAATATTGTTTATGTTCTAGCTTTGGCAGTAATAAAAAATAAAACCAGGACCCCAAAAAGTCAAAGTAAAAACCACAACTATTACAAAAACAAAAAAAAAAAACAAAAAAAAATTACATAAAACCAAAAAAGAAGGAAAAAAAAAAAAAAAAAAAAAAAAAAAAAAAGAAAGACCCCAAGTGCCACTGTCAGGCTTTGGGTTATGGACGATCAAAAATAGATTCCAAACCTCGAGAGACACCCCAACCGATAATGCAATGGACCTGACTTTCTCTTTAATAAATTTTTTAAATCCGTAATTAATTTTTTTGAAACTGCAAAAAAATTTAAGTTTAGGAGCTATTTGGAAAAAAAAAAAATCAAGGAATGCGGATTAATAACACCAAAAACTCCATTTTTCTTTTGGCTATATTCGCATCACACAAAAACGTATAATCATCATGGGTGAATTATCTTTTCATTAGTTTCTAATTTGCAGTGGATATATTTTTCTGTTGCACCTTATTGTAGAAAATATATAAGCAGGACTTTAGGGATTTATTTATTTTTTTTTTCCTGTAAGTGAACACAATATTAATAATTAATTGCTGTAACAAAAAGTAAAAGCTATAAGGTAGTACTTTTATGGGTTTTTGTGAACTTGAATGTACAGTTGTATTATACATACATGTGTATATAGATTTGTGCAAACAAATAGGTTTTTCTCAGTCTACTAGAATAGGAGAGTTTGCTTTCCAAAAAAAAAAAAAAAAAAAAAAAATCAGAGAGAGAAAAGAATCCAAGAGTCATACAAAACAAGAAAATCATTAACAAAGTCATTATTATTTTGGTTTCTCAATGGCTGTCGATACGTCTTCTAAGAATCCTCTCTTACAGGTATATATAGTATATGCATGTTGTTATATATTAACAGTTTTTCTTGTTTTATTTAAAAAACTTATAGTACATATGTATTGTCGTTTCTACGTAGTTTTAAGGAGAATTTAATTTTGTGCATGCATTTGTTCTTTCTGTTTTTGGTTTGAAATGTTATTCTTAATTTAGTGCAAAAACTTCATCTTCTTAATTTCTGTAGTTTTCAATATTGTTCATGTTCTAGCTTTGTCAGTAATAAAAAATGAAACCAGGACCCCAAAAATTCAAAGTAAAAACCACAACTATTAGCACAAAAAAAAAAAAAAAAATTACATAAAACAAAAAAAAAAAAAAAAAAAAAAAAAAACAAAGAAAGACCCCAAGTGCCACTGTTAGGCTTTGGGTTATGGACGATCAAAAGTAGATTCCCAACCCCGACAGACACCACCAATGATAATGCAATGGACCAGTCTTTATTTCAATAAATTTCTTAAATCCATAAGTAATTTTATTGTGAAGGACCAAAGTGCCAAAAAATTTAAGTTTAGGAACTCTTTGGTAAAAAAGAATCAAGGAATGAGGAATAATAACACCAGAAACTCCCTTTTTCTTTTGGCTATATTCGTAAAAACATATAATCTTGGATGAAATATCTTTTTGTTAGGTGACTGTATCATAACTTTACGATAGTTTCTAATTTGCAGTGGATATATTTTTCCATCGCACTTTATTAGCACGATATTAGGGATTTTTTTCTTTTACTTTTTTTTTTTTTTGTAAGTCAACAAATATTAGTAATTAATTGCAGTATCTTTTCATGGGCTTATATGTACGGTAGTATTACACACATGTGTATACATACATACACACACACACATATATATATATATATATATATATTTTGTAGCTAATGATAAACTTCAATTAAAAAGAAACATTAACACTGTCCACCAGACTAGAATTGTTATATTTGAGAAAGCTTTGCGTTTCAATTTTTATTTTTGAGATATCATGCATAACCAAGAAAAAGAAGTTTAAATGAAAATTCAATGCACTGGGTGAATCCTTTTTCTCTGTATATGATCACTTAATAAGAGCCATGCTTTCTGTACTTGTGTGACGTACACGACCATTCTCTGAGAAAGTATACCTTGATAAACAAAAACAATTTTTGAAAAGAGCATACCTAGTCTGAGATGTTTGAACTGCCACGTAAGCCGCCATGTAAAGTGACATTAATCTAAGCCTCTTATTATTATCTCTTGATATGATATGCACTGTGCACTTAAGACTAGCAATGAAAGCGGCCTCTTCTGTTATTGCATTTGCATTAGTGTACTTAAATTGCTATTTTTGTTTTTTGTTTTTTTTTTTTTTAAATTGATCTGTTAAAGAGAAAGAAAACATATACCAAAAATATGAAACGGACGACCTAAACGACCTTTGAATTACCATCAAATATTAGATGATCGTTCAAGATTGTTCTTGGCAAAAAGTAGGTAGGCGACTTACATTAAGCTATAGTCGCACGCTAAACATACTAGGTTGTTCTCTCTAAATGATGGTCGTCTGGATCGACAACGAACACTAGTCGCTAAATTAATTATTTATTTTGTTAATTCAGATTCCAAAAGCAGTTCACACATCAGATTAGTTACGTGAACTACCCCTACGTATAGTGGAAGATTTTCCAGGTAAAATTACCATTCGGTCACAATTAAATGTCATAGAAAATATTCAGAATTGGCTAATAGAGAGTGAACAAGTTTGGTTTCGAAGGTACCCTCAATTAGGTCGCTTAATAGACTTGCCAACTAAAGGGCAATTTTCTAGAGCATTGATGCATCATTTTTTGTTGAGGCGAGTGCAATATCAAAAGGAGCATGAGTACAAAGTTCAAACCCACTAAACGGGGGCTGAAAAAAGAAGGATTACGTCGGAGGAACCGTGCAAACAAGGACGAGGGCGAAAACTCAAACGCCTACATAAGTACATCAAATTAAAACATCAAACATAATTTTCAAACATCAATATTAATATTTTATTAACATCTAGAGAAACATATAAACACAATAATAAGTATAATGCCTAAAAAAATATTTTAAGTTCTAAGTATAATCTAAGTCATGAATATAATATAGTCATCTAATTCTAAATTCTACTCATTTAGTTTCAAGTATAATGTTTAAGAAATAATTTTATATTAATGCTTAAAAAAAAAAACTTTGTGTATATATATACACACCTGGGGGCAGCGGAATGGCCGGGGGCGCGGCGGGACCGGGGAGGTGGGACCAGGGCGGCGGGAGCAGGGCGCCGAAATCACGGCGGCGGGAGGGAGCCGGCGGTAGTGCGGCGGCGGCGGCGGCGACGGGTTGTGACGGGAAAGGGAAAGAAGAGAGAGAGGGAAGGGAAGAGAGAGAACACGGAAGAGTGACAAGGGGAAAGAGGGAAGGGGAGGGCCGGCCGGCGGCAGTGGGAGGCGGCGGCGGCGGCGGAAGGAAAGGTGAAGAAGAGAGAGAAAGAAGGGAAGAGAGAGAGAAAGAAGGGAAGAGAGAGAGGGAGAAGGGAAGAGAGAGGGAAGAAAGAGAAGAATGGTCGGGAGCGGCGGTGGCGGCGACGGTGACGGGAAGAGGAGGCGGCGAGGGATAGGAGAGAGAGAGATTTTGGTTTTTTTTGTTGCAGAGAGATCGGGAGAAATGGAGAAGAAGGAGGGGCGGATATAATTAGGTCACTTATTTGCGACGACAAAGTCGTCGCAAATACATTTAAAATATCGTCGCAAATAAGAACTATTTGCGACGACAATGTCGTCGCAAAAAACTAGATCGTCGTCGCAAATAATTTTTTTTCCTGCCCATTCTCGCTCGTCAAATAGAGTATTTGCGACGACAATAAAAAATGTTGTCGCAAATAATTATTTTTCCCGCCCATTCCCCCTCGTCTAATAGAGTATTTTTGACGACAACAAAAAAATGTCATCGCAAATAATTTTCCATTATTTTCGGCGACACGTCGTCGCAAATAACTAGGAAATTTGCGTCATGGAAATTTGCGCGGCAATATTATTTGCGACGACAAAAAAATTATTAGCGACGACGTTGCAATTTTTTTCAACGGGAGTTATTTGCGATGACAAATGTCGTCGCAAAAAATGTCATCGCAAATGTATATTTTTGTTGTAGTGTGCCTTGATAACCGGCTTGTACACGAGCGGTGGTCCATCTCAAGAAGAAATTAAATCTCATGAGCTCCAAGAAATACTAATGGAACATGTACTAACTTGGTGCAAATGGTGTCACTGTCGATGATGTTGCTAAGAAACTTGAAGAGTTGAGCATAAAAAAGGACAAATCCAAGGATAGAGTGCGACTAACATTTGTATACATGATAGCTGGGTTCTTGATGGCTGGAGACCCGAGGAAGAAGATTAATTCATCTTGGCTTAAGTATGCCGTTGATCTCAATTTCTTTGATTAATATCCTTCGGGAATTGAGTGTTATGATTTAACACTCACGAGCCTGAAGAAGATAAACCCCACAGGAAAATGGGAGAAAAGGTGTCTTGAATTGTTATTTAATTTTCTGCTTGAACTATGGATCTTTGGCATTTTGTAATTGTGTGTTTGATTTTGAGCATGGATAGTTAAACTCCTCACGTTAGGGGGTGGTTTGATCTAATTTAATGAAAGTTGTATTTTAAAAATCTGTTTGCTTATTGAATGTTTTATACTCTAATCTTTTGTGTCTCTTGTGCTTAATTACTAATTTAATTACCCATTAGATTAGAGACCTTAGATGTATGAAATTAGGCTCGGGAGAGTTAATTACATACATTGAGAATTAAGAGACACAACCTTAGGAGATATTGAGTCGGGAGGCTACTATAACCTTAGGAGATCGAATATGGGCTAAACTTAATGAATGCATAATTGGTTAAATTAATAGGGATATTAGTTTAATTAATTTAGCATATTATTTCACTTAAGCGCTCGGGAGAGGGAGTGAGATTATCTTAGTACCCATGATTTAAGATTAGATGTAACACATCAATAAGTGATAGATTTAGATAAATATTGCATAATTAGGTGAAGTCAAATCCCTCCTAACTCATTTTATCATAGAGATCCCTTCAATCCAATTCACTTTGGCTTCCGTTGTTTGCATATTTTAGTTAGTTAAGCTGTTCAATTTAGTTTTAATTTCCTTATTCTATATTGTTTGGATAAAATTGATTTAGATTAATAGAAATCCTTAGCTCTTTCCTAGTTAACAATCCCAGAGGACGATACTCGATCTTCGGATCATTATTACATCGCGATTCGTACACTGCACACACACTATTCTAAGCAAAAGTTATTTTTTCCTGTATCAAGTTTTTGGCGCCGTTGCTGGGGATTGGCTATTTAGGATTTAAGTTATGTAGCCATGTAGTTGTTTGAAACGTGTCCATAAAGTAGGGTGTAGTTTGTTATATTTGAAATGGCAAATATCGAACATCATTATTTTGCTGATGTTTATAAATAAAATAAAGTTATGTTTTGATTCATATTCAAGAGCGTTAGTAATATTGCTTAGTCGTAAACTATTATCAATGAAAGAAGAGTCAAGGGATCCCTGTTGGACAAACTCTTCTCCGATATAGTTTAAAAATTGATATTCACGTTGATAAGTGCAATTTGCACTTTTAATGTTCATAATTGTCAAACTATTTTATCAAATTTGTGATTTTAATTTCAAATATTCCTAAATTTAGAGGATTTAATTTTAGTTGGATTTATCTTATTTTTTCAGGTTTTTGAAGAAAACAATTGGATTTGGGCTAGTTTACCAAGCAAAACCCAAAAGTTGAGCCCAAGAAAAGCCCAATTCGGCCCATCAGCCCATTGTCCAGCCGAGCCGAGCCGAGAGCCGCGAGATGAGCTGAGAGCTGCGAGCCAACCAGCCGCCACGTGTCGACCACTGCCGCACCGCAGGCCGTGGGACCTAGATGCTCTCCAACCGCAGCACAACACGCGTCCAAGTGGGCTCCACTGTTCCCCCGCGTACGCTCGCTTGGCGCACACCGCCCTTCCTCCACGCGAGTCCTCCTCACGCGCGTGTCACCCAGATATTTCTTCCTCTCCGCGTGGGTCCCGTGTACAGTAGCCCTCCAACCACGTTGCGCCACATGTCCCATCTGCCGTTGCTTCCCCACGCCCGGTGGCGGCGCGCCGCAGCCTCGGCCCCCTCCGCGAGTTTCTCTCCCACGCGCGTCAGTTCTCTTCCACGTTGTCCATCTGTGTACCACTTTCTCTCCCGCGCACAAATTAGCAGCCAACACGTGTCCCACTCTTCAGAAACGTGATGGTTTTTCTCCCTCGATTAAGCATCCGATTTGTATAGTTTTTAGCATATTCAAACTCTATAAATAGGATCATTATCAAGGTAATTAAGGTTGGATTTTTAAGAGCCTAAATTCTCACATATTTTCTTGTTCTTATTATCATATTTTCTTTTTAGAATTTTATGAGAATTCTGTACAAGTTAGGCTAGAGTATTTAGGTGAGGCTAAAGATGATCCTATATGTGTAGTGAATTTATTTGGATTTTTGATTCTTCAATGGTTCGTAAGTTTTATACATTTGAGTAAATAATTTTCTTTTATCATATTTCTTCTTCTTATCAATATATTTTATTGTCAACTCTCATATAAATCTAGTCATGATCTTTTTATGTGATTGTTGCATTATATTATATATTGATCGGTATTGTTTTATGAGTAGTCTTTTACTGCATTATTGCTAACGATATATTGTCGCTCTTGGATTTCTCATAAGATAATTTTTCCTAATTTTAAACGTTAGAATTTTATTTACTCGAATACATTTTTAATTCATATGTTCTTCAAATATTTATTTTCCGATTGATTGTTTGGGATGTGAAACTTTTAATTGAGTCAATTTATGAATCAAAATCCAGATAGGTGAACAAAGCATATGGAGGATTCTCAAAGCCTTACCACTTTTTATTTATTGAATTTTCTTTATTTTAAATTGTTCAAAAAAATTAAAAACACTCATTCATTTTTCTTTGTTTGATTGCTTACTTTTCTAACGCTTTTTATTTGCTAATCATATCTTGTTCAATTTAACACTTCCTCGTGGAATTGACCGTTCAAATTGTACTACAATTGACTGCTTGTTTTTGTACACGTTTGGTCTTTTTTT
The DNA here is from genome assembly GCA_012066045.3 of Morus alba. NCBI lineage: Eukaryota > Viridiplantae > Streptophyta > Magnoliopsida > Rosales > Moraceae > Morus > Morus alba. The sequence continues at coordinate 21,395,477 of CP050225.2, read as the reverse complement.
TTCTCTTTTCCCTTTTTAGTTTTAAAATTAATTGTGATTTAATTTTGTAATCTCTTATTTTTGGTAATTAGGATTTTATTTTGTTCCCTCGTTTGTATATTTTAATTGTTGCCTTATTTAATTTTTTCCTTTATAGTTTCATTAACTCTTAGGATTATAAATAGGATTGTAATTAATTGACTAATTTAGATTCCTAATCTAGGGTTTTCATAATTTGGTAGATTTAGGTTTTTGACTTTGGGAATAGTTTCCATTAATTAGATTACATTTCATAATTTACTCAATAAAATTTAAATAATTAATTTTGAGAATAATTGTGTGGTTACGTGGAAAGTATAATCTGAGGGAGTTCTGTCTAGGAAAGTTGGTACTTAAGCGAGCCTCGCCCCACCAATCTTTTCTGGGAACGTTGTTCGCATCTGGGAGACTATTCATTGAGCCAAGAGCTATAGTCTTTCCCAGGAGCACACTTTGGAGGTTATAGGGTGAATGAATCGTTATAGAGACAAATTAGGAGATTCGCAATAAAATTAGAAAACCCTAGTGAAGTTTCTTCCCACACGTCTAGTCCTCCCTCGACCCCAGGCTCGTTAGCAATAGCAAATCCTTTCGCAATGGCTCAAAACGAGGAAGTCCAACAGAAGACGTTGAACGATTATCTCCACCCTACGCGTATAGCCACACCATCATGCATAATGTTTCCCCCAAATATGCCGAATTTGGATTTCAAGCCAGGCATGATCCAACTTCTGCCGACCTTTCACGGGTTAGAGAGCGAGAATCCATACGTTCATATTAGGGAATTTGAAGAGGTAGTGGCCACTTTTCACAACAGAGCTGAAGTCGTGGACTCTGTGCGATTGAAATTCTTTCCTTTCTCTTTGAAGGACAAGGCTAAAAGCTGGTTGTATTCTCTGCGACCTAGGTCTATTGAAGTCGGGAAGAAATGACGACATCATTTTTCAACAAGTATTTCCCTCACCATAAGACCAATGGTCTGAGTGATGATCTCAACCTTTACCCAAAAGGACAATGAAACTCATATCAAGTTTGGGAACAGTTCAAGGATTTGTTAAATCGGTGTCCTCACCATGGTTACGAGAGTTGGCGCCTCGTCGATTATTTCTATGAAGGACTCCACACGATTCGAGGCGCCAATTTGTGGAGATGATGTGCAATGGTGAATTTCTCCAAAAGGATCCCGAGGAGGCTTTTGAGTATCTCAACGAGTTAGCCGAAAAAGTCCACACTTGGACTGGACCTAGTGCTACTGACAGCACCAATAGGTCCCGACCGGTTGGAATCTATCAATTAAGGGAGGAGGACAACCTCAAAGCCCAAGTCGAATCTTTGACAAGGCAAATCGAGGCCCTCAAAGGCAAAGAAGGTAGAGGAATCCACACGGTCACAAGGGCAGAGACATATGAGCCATGCTTTGTCTGTGGTATGGTGGAACATCTAGCAAAGGATTGCCCTGCTTATGGTGAAATGAGAGGAGTTTATGAGGAGCAATGCAATGCCTTAGGGGCATACAACAAACCCTTCTCTAACACATACAATCCTAGCTTGAGGAACCATCCAAACTTCAGTTGGAGAGATTCCAACCAAAGCGAGAACCATCGGAGGACAATGGAGAACTAAACAATGACCGCAAACCACCAAAGGCGATTCTTACGCACCTCAATACAATTTGCATCGACCAAGGAGTTCTCTTAAGAATACCTTGCAATCTTTCACTGAGGCGCAGAGTAAGACGAATCAAAAGTTTGAGTCACTTTCCACGCAAATGGTAGAGGAAAGTAAAGAAATGAAGAGTCAAATCATGAAGCTGATTGGAGCTTTGGTTGTTCAAGAACGCAGTAGGTTCCCTTCACAAGCTCAGTCAAACCCAAAAGGTCAACATATGGTGCAAACCTCGTGTCTTGATAATCAAAATATTAAGGAGGTGAATGCCATCAGTACTCGTAGTGGTAAGATTATGGAAGAAACATCAACACGTGCCACCGCTTCGAGTAGTAAGGAAGTTGTCCCTGAGAAAAATGGGCCAACAAATGTTCCGGTACAGGTGCCTTTTCCCCAAGCTCTGCGTCCAACTGGGAAAGTATCGGAACACCAAAGTGAGATCCTAGAGCACTTGACTCAAGTGAAGATTAATCTTCCTTTGCTTCATGTTATCAAGCAAGTGCCTGCTTATGCTAAGGTTATCAAAGATCTGTGCACTATCAAAAGGAAGCACCATGTCAAGAAGACAACATTCTTGATGAGCAATGTAAGTCTTGGTGATCGACTAGAAAACACCGCTCAAGTACAAGGATCCCGGTTGTCCCACAATTTCTTGTTAAATTGGGACACATGAGTTCACCAAGCTTTACTTGATCTAGGAGCGAGTGTTAACCTCATGCCATACTCTGTCTACTCGCAACTTGGTCTTGGAGAAATTAAGCCCACATCTGTGGTTCTGCAGCTGGCTGATCGCTCAATTAAAAAGCCTCGGGGATAGTTAAGGATGTTTTGGTTCAAGTTGATAAGTTCTATTACCCCGTTGACTTTCTAGTCTTGGATACTCAATCCGTGGTGAGTATGGAGTCCAAGATTCTCATAATCCTCGGAAGACCTTTCCTTGCTACAGCCAATGCTCTCATCAACTGTAGGTATGGTCTTATGAAGATATCTTTTGGGAACATTGTTGGTAGCCGAATCGAATTCGGATGCGGAAGCGCAACGGAAAGGCGGATCGTGTATAACAAAAATTTTCATAAAACCTTTGAGATACTCTATAGATGTAATGACCGGGAAAATATTAAGTCAAATTCGGACAGTCCGGTATTTGACCATAATTATTCTCGGAACAGAAAGTAGTAGAAATATTGATGTAATCAGGAAAGTGATATGTAGAAACTTTATATACGGGGTAAAATCACCCGAAAAGTGTAAAGTTATAATACGAATATTTTTACAGAGAAAATTAAGTAAATATCGATTGTGAATAGTGAAATATCCGTTAAAAGTTAGAAATTTTAACGGTATATTTTAGTTATGAAAAAAAGCAAATATTTGGTAAATGACCAAACAACCAATTAGAAAAAGAGTAGAAATATTAGAAGTAAGGAAAATGACAAAAGTTCCTGAAATGCAATTTTCCGAGTCGATTAAAGCGGAAACCGCAAAAAAAAAAAATGAGTACCGCGAGGGTACGCGTTTTGAGCAATTCTGGATCGTTTAAAATGAGAATTTCTGAAAAAGAAATTGACTATTGAGATACCCAAGAGAAGTGGGTTGAATATGAGAAATTTGACCCAGGGTGCTCGGCAGTGCAGAAAAGCAGTATAGAACCTGTACTGGGTGTGAAATTATCGGTACCGGAAAGAGACTCGTTTTGAAAAAACGGAAAGTTTGGACTCAATAAGAAAAATGTGGGGAACACGGAACCACTAAAATTAAGTGTGAAACTTAATTAGAATTAGTCAAATTAAATTATAAGAATTAAAGGGATTTCTTTAATTTAATTTAGAAAGAAATAAGAGATATTATTAGAAATAATATTATAATATTCATTATTACACATTAAAGAGGCCTACGGAAGTACATTAGAACACAAAGTGTTCTATTTTCTAAAGAGGGCCGACCAAGAAGAAAGAGAGAGAAAAAAGAGAAAATCAAGGGAAAATCAAGGAATAACCCGTTTTCGCGAAATTTCTTCCATTCAATCCGGTAGAAACATAACCCGAGGCATTCTAGCGGAGAATCTCAACTTTTCAAGGTAAGATTTCGGATTTTCATGAGAAAACTGCTTGCTTTTTTTCGTTTTATGAATAGTAACTCATCTCGAAAAAATCCGTAAAATCGAAAAAAGAAACCGAGGTTTTGTCGGGGACTATGATAGGAGTTCAACGTGCAAGTATGGAAACGATTGAACAAATTTTTTGGATTTGCACTAAAAATCTGAAAATCCCTAGAAATGGAGGAAATGTATTTTTGTTCAATTTATGTAGCAATTTGTGTTCGGGAATGTTAATCTGGATTGCAGTACCGAAAATCGGAAGTAAAACGCGAGTTATTGAAAACTCGAAACTAGAAAAACAAGGCGAAACTCACTGAAAATTTCTAAAAACCTAGTTAGTAAGCAATGAGTTAGTAATCCGATTCTAGAGAATGGATACTTGTTTTAAAGCTCGGAAATGAATAGATTAAGATTCAGAAACCGAGATACACAAATATGTGTAAATTACCTCTTGAGCTAGAATTCGCCCAGAGGGGTTAAGTTAAAAATGAGTTGAAATTGGATTTAGGAATCCAATTATGAGAAATTTTGATGCTTGGAATAGGTAGTTAATACCTATTTCCATGGAATGTGTTTTGGCACGAAGTCAAGCAATGAGAAAGAACTTCCAAAGAAGCGGAATCCTAGCGGATTAACCTGTAAGTATAGACATATATGTTTGTCCGGACTCGAGTAAGCTATAGTTAGACTTAGAACTATGAATTTACTTATGCTCCTAAGTCTATGTGATTACATGTAATTATACGTGTTTGGAAGGCTTAGTGCTCTAGATTGAAAAAAGGGCGACATATGGTTACCCTTATGTACGATTACATCGACGGGTCGTCGGCCTCTGCAAGGGAGGAAAATCTCACAGTAGAGATTCCGACTAGACCAGAACGAAGAAATGACCAAGAAGTATAAAGATCGACGGGTCGCCGGCCTCCGCAAGGGAGGGAAATCTCACAGAGTAGAGATTCCGACTAGACCAGCCAAAGAAGAAATGACCAAGAAAGTAAAAGATCGACGGGTCGCTCGCCTCCTAAGGGAGGAAAATCTCAAAGAGTAGAGATTCCGACTAGACCGATAAAGAAGGGGCCCAGGCCCATAGAGGTAAAAACAGAAAAGATAGAAAGTAGTTTAAAGCATGTTTCACACAAGTATAATTGCATCATAACTCTTAATGTAACTTCTATTAGTTTATGATGTATGCATGTTTATACTTGCTGAGCGTTAGCTCATCAGTTTACTCGTGTGCAGGTAACAAAGGTAAACAGCCAGTCATATAGTGGTTTGCTTGATGGACATGCGGAGGCAAGGGTGGCGGAAATGTCATGGGTACACGGGAGTGGTTTCTACTACGCTCGCTTAGAAATTAAATTCCGTTGGAAAGTAATGTAATATAGAATACTAGTATGTATGTTCAGTTCTAAGAAGAAGATATTACAACCATTGTCTTAGTAAAGAACAACGGACTGTAATAAATTATGACAAGTTTTCGGAAACTAGTTTGATATCCGAATCTTTAAAGTAATAGCAAGATATGTTATTAGTGTAACAACATAACATGTTAAGAACCCGATGGTTAAAGTAAAGAAAAAAAAATTTACCCGCACATAAACGTAAATTAAAGAAACAATAGTCTAACAATGAATAATGAATTAGACTAACTTAGCCCATTAGTAGTAGTATAAGGAACGGCGACCGCGCCGTGAGGGCGCGGGTCGCCACAATAGATTATATTAATTTATGCATGAATAAATTAATCTCATTAATTCATTTATTAAGAACTCAATTTGGAAAAATACCTGGAGGCCGACTCGGTTGATAACTTGAGTTCTTTGACCTCGAACAATCCTTGTCTTCCACATCAATTCCTAGAATCCACGAAGACGTGTGTGTGGGCACACATGAGACAAAACGGGTTACTATAAACACTCGAATTTCCACAAGCACCAACGCATGCACGATGTGGACTTTTTGGAGAAAAATTTTTCCTTCCTCTCTACTTGAGAAATTCGGCCAGCCTTAACCTTTAGAGCTGAAAAAATTGTTTCAAAATTTCTATAGAGAAATTTCGGCCACCTCTAAAATTAGGGCAAAAGGCATTCCGAAAATTGTCTCAAAAAAATATAATTTAGAGAGTAGAAGTCAAACTTAAAAGGAATCCAATCTCTATCTCTAAGATAAAACTTGTTAATTATCTCCTATTTTGAATTTGGAACAAAAATCCCTTCCCCTTATCCTTAAGGTGGCCGTCCACACTATTAGGGTTTATCCCTATGTGTGGCGCCTATTATAGATAAGGAAGGAAGATATTTTATCCTTTATCCAAAGAGTCCAATTTTAATTACGATTCAAATTCAATTTAAGTCAAACTTAAATTAATTTGAATTCTAAATTGAACAACTTATCAAATAAGTTTAAATGGATAAATCTAGATGTGTTCAAATTCAAATTTAAATAATCACATTATTTAAATAATAATTAATTCTCAATTAATTATTTTCGAGTGTTTAATTTTAGAATTCCGTAATTCTAAAATTCCCAATTTGCCCTTTGTGTCTGGCAGAATTACTAGGACGACGTGGGGACTAATGGACCTATAATCCTGAGCTCCAATAAAATTAATAATCAATTAAACACTTTAATTAATTAATTAATTCTATTAATTCCCACAGTTACTCCACTATAAACTTGGAATTGCACTCTCGAAATTATAGATATAAATTACTTCTAAACTGTGAACTGTCCATTTGATATAGTCATTGCATATAGATCAATCCTCCATAAATAATTCATAATTAGAGCTAGGTAGAATCCGTTAACCTCTCTAATTATATATTTATCCTTGAGTACCATTGATTCTCTAATGGACAGTGATTCATAAAACACATTCATGAATCGGAGCTCCTACTGGTCCAAGTACCGAATCAACCCTCAAGAGAATTATTTATCTACTTCTTTCTCAAGAAGGAATGGATTCCATCTCGTATAATAACATTCCCATCTACCTACTTCATCATGTCTCCAAAATACAAGGAATAGGATTCAGGGGTCTCGAACTCCATGCTAGTAAATCGAAAGACACAAATCCATAAATAGGAGTTTGTTAAGAACTCGTGATTAAGATCATTCTATATATGACCATCGGTAGACTCAATTAGAATTTCTATACTTAATGTAAATTATTAGAAATTTATATTGTGTTCTGTGTCCTTATTCCACATAATCTCATTATGTGAAATACACTCATTCAATATCTCACCATATTAACAGTGCGGATAACACTATTCCATTCTAAATGGGAATGACATGTATTAATAATATTTTAATTAAAGATTCTGAACTTTAATCAAATTCATTATTAGCATTGCTTTTTGATTATTATCCTTAAACATTATCCGCTCGTATATAACACTTATATACAATGTTTAAGGTTACATAAATAATCATGGAATTTTCATTGATATTCATAAAATTTTCATAAATATATGCACATAAAATAATGAATAAACTCTTTTATTAAATAAATAATAAATGTCCTATTACATCTCATGCTTCTAGGACACCATTCCCAACAATCTCCCACTTGTCCTAAAGCAAGTAGGATATGTCTCAGATCCTGAAACTTTCTAGCTGTCTATGACTAATCTATCCTCGGAACAATTTCCAGATCAGTTAAGAATTTTCTAGAGTTAGGTTGCTTTCTTTTGCTGCTTCACAAGCTGCTATACATTAACTCTTAATGATAAAATTAGCAATCACGCTTTGCCAACAACCTTTCTTGTCATGACTCCTTCACCTAGTGTGAACACAGACTTGGATGTTGACTCTCAAAATCCATGTATGACTCATAGTCAAAGTCTCTGTATCCAGTGAGAGACAACTCTTTCACTGACTAAACTATCTTATAGTTTCTTTATTTTCCTTATATACTTAAGGATACACTACACAACCACTCAATGATCAAATCTTGAGTTCAACTGACAACGACTAACTACTCCAACCGAATATCATATATTTGGGCTTGTAAAGAATAAGAACATCTTCTTTTCTTTCCTTTGAAACATCTTGGTTTTGATCAAATCCATAAGACTTAATAGCCTCATCAAACCTGATATTCCATGATCTAGAAGTTTGCTTCAATCCATAAATGGATCTCTACAGTTTGCAGACTTTCTGCTCTAGGCCTTTCTCTATGTAACCCTCTGGCTGATCGATATAGATGGTTCCCTTAAGATAGCCATTCAGAAAAGTTGTCTTGACATCCATCTGCCATATCTCATATTGAAAATATGTTGTTATGGCTAAGAGTATTCGGATGGACTTAAGCATGGCCTCCGGTGAGGGAGTTTCCTCATAGTCAACTCCTTCTTTATGGGTGTAACCCTTAACCACTAGCCTTGCTTTATAAGTCTCTACTTTTCCATCCGCATATCTTATTCTCTTGAAGATCCACTTGCATCCAATGCATTTTACCCGTTCGGGTAGATCTACAAGTTGCCAGACTGAGTTAGAGTACATGGACTCTAGTTCGAGTTTCATAGATGCTTGCCACTTTTCCTTATCAAATTATCCATCGTAGCCTTATAGGTGAACGAATCCTCCTTACCATCATCAACAGTGACGATATGTGTTTCCTCAGTGTACCAGTTAGGTAACTTGCTTACCCTCCCACTGCAACGAGGTGCCACTAGAGTTTGATTAGGAATCGTGATCATTCTTAGCGTTCCAACAACTCTTGTTGGTTGTGGTCCAATCTTATTGGAAAGTAACTTTTCCAGAACTTTGCTTCTAGGCTTGAAAACTATCATATAGTCATGCTCTAGAAACGTGGCATTTGTCGATACAGTTACCTTTGATTCTTACGACTATATAAAATAATCATTCTTTTGTCCCCATTGCATATCCCATAAACATGCATATTTTTGATCTTGGTTCCAACTTCCCAGTTTGTAGTTTCATCACATGAGCTAGACACCCCCTATGCGAATATGCTTCAAAACTTTAGGGGTGTCTTTGGTATAGACTTAGATGGTACTAGATTCAAAATATACATGGTGGTTCTTAGGGCATAATCCCGGAACAAAGCAGGAAGTGAAGAATAACTCAACATTGATCTTATCATGTCGAGCAAAGTTTGATTTCTCATTTCGGCTACACCATTCTGCTGTGGTGTACCGGGAGTAGTCAATTGGGATACCACACCTTCTTCAATCAAGAAATCCTAAAACTCTTAGTCCAGGTATTCATCCCCTCAATCTAATTGAAGTGTCTTGATTGTTTTACCTAACTGTTTTTCAACCACGCCGGAATTCTCTAAACTTTCTAAAAGTTTGATTTCCGTTGCATTAAATAAACATAGCCATATCTTGAATAATCATCAATGAAAATGATGAAATATTCGTAACCTCCTTTGTCTTGGACGTTTAACGGTCCACATACATCCGAATGTATTAGTTGAAGAGGTTATGTGGCTCTTTCTCCTTTCGTCATGGAAGGCCCGTGGTCATTTTGCCTCCCAGACAAGATTCATAGGCTGAACGCTCACTAACTTTTAGTTCGCGTAAAGGACCATCCTTTACCAGTCTTTAAATCGTGTTTAGGCTAATATGACCAAGTCTAAGATGCCACATATATGTGTTATTTATCATGAGAGATCCTTTGCTCCTTATTCTTAAGTTTGGCAACTTTTAAACTTTTCAATATTTTGCGAAAGGAGCTGTGGCATCGGTTTAAACGGTATAAACCATTTTCCAAATATCCAGAACATATATCGGAACCATTCCGAAAGATGTGGACTAGATTTTTATTTAAAAGCAATTGTTCAAATAATTTGGAATTAGAAATCAAATTTCTCTTTATGCTTGGAGGGAAATAAACATTGTTCACAACAAGGTATTTCCAAAATTGAAGTCTAACTTCTCCCACTGCTTTTTGCCAATATCCTCGCGGTATTCCCACTTTCATCGTGTAGTCCCTGATGGCAAGTTCTTTGTAAGAACTTATATTTTGCAAAGAAAACCAAAACATGAGTAGTTGCTCCCGAATCAACTATCCAGGACGAGGAATCACCCTCTACTAAAGATGTTTTTAGAATTAGTAAATCTTATTTACTTTGATTCATTTTCTTTGTTTAGGCGGAAACAATTTCCATTTAAGTGCTAAAACTTAATAAAGAAAACAAACATGATTAGTTATTCTAATCAACTATTCAGATAAGGAATCATCCTTTTACTAAACATGTTTTAAGAACTAGCAAATCATATTTGCTTGAGTTCCTTTCTTTATTTCGGTGGAAACGACTTTCCTTGTAAGAACTAAGACTTAATAAAGAAAATAAACATGAGTAGCAACTCCCGAATCTACTATCCAGGAATAAGGAATTACCCTTTTTACTAAACATGTTTTTAGAACTAGCAAATCATATTTGCTTGAGTTCCTTTCTTTATTTCGGTAGAAACGACTTTCCTTTTGTCTTTTACTCAAGGCTCTTACAGTATTTAGCCAACCCTTTTGTTTTATGGATTTTCAGATACGGTATTTGATGACTACATTATCTCATAAGTTGTCTCCATGCCTTTATACTTCTTGTGAATTACCACGCACAATCCTAACCAACGATTAGCTCACAGTTTTCGTCAAGGACAGGAGGATAACCCTCCATTTGGGACAAACTTATATTCATCACATGAATGTAAGTCGTTTATGTTACTTTTTACCACTTTGCATAGTTTATCTCTAGTCGGTGTTTCGGTTTTTGTATAGTAAGATTATAGGATTTGACGTATTGCTGGAAATAAGTAGAATATTCATCTAATCAATTTATGTGCATGAATATCAAAACATGTGAATATAGGCACAATTAAATATGATGCATGATGCACATGAAAAATACATAAATCATGTTTTAATTTTAGGTGCCTACGATAATCCAATTTACCACAAATAAAGTGTACCTTTGGGTAGTCAAATTATTTGCAAATTGAACTGAGACCCTTCTCAGTTAATAAATATAGTCAAAATATCTCATATTTTCATATTTATTAACTACCGTTATTTTAGTCAAAATATAACCAACAAACTTTGATTATATCTTTATGAGTGTAAACCACCATTTCAGATCCCATAGACTTAACTCCGGATTGCTACCTTATCTCTAGGAAGCCAACCTTGTTATTGATCCGGCAAGAACACTCTCCTTTAGGAGGGGCGATTCAATGTCGCCGCAAAGCCCCTCTCCGGATCTCACGGTGTTGCGCTAACGGTGGAGACTAGTGGGTCGTATTGTCATACAACCCTCTCCCACTCATTATTTTGTAAATATGTATTTTATTTGAAAATCATCTCATGTTTTCCCTGTCCCGATAAATAAAAATTTATTTTTTTCGGATATGTGAAATCCTAAAATTTAACTCTTAAATTCAATTTCACATATAACATGATTTTGCAAACTAATTTTGCAACTTAAATCAATTTAATCATATTAAATCGATTTTAGCGCATGTTCTTATTTTTATTTTATCCTTTTAAAACTCTTTTAAATAAATAAAATAAATAATAATAAATCTTGATATATGCATGGCATGTTATAAAACATATGAGTAGGCACACTATATCTATATGGCATGTTATATGCATGGAAATATAATATATAATTATCAACATAAAATATAAATATATGCAATCAACTATTCAGATGAATTTGACCGGGTCCCATGGAAAATATAAATTACAACCAAAATCGAATAAATAAATAATTACAATAATTATTTTCTTCCGTTACATCGACGGGTCTTCGATTCTTGAACTCTTCATTCTCTGGCTTCGTTCTTTGTCTTCGGGTTGGATTTCACCTTCTTTAGGGTCCGGAACTCTTCCAGAAAAATTTTGTACTGTTCAGGTTCAAAACCCTAATGGGCCAATAGGTCTAAATAATTTTGACATTGGTTAAAATTAATTCACCCATAATTTCCTTCTTATAAGAAAATTATTAAATTATTTTAGCCAAATAAAATTATTTAATTTATATATATAATTATAATTATAATTATTATCCAATAATAATTAATAATTATAATTCTTATATATATATATATATATTATATATATCGTATATATATAATAATGTATTTAATCGTTATAACCTTTTATAACATTTATATATATGTATATATATATATATATATATATATATATATATATATATATATATATACACACAACTATTAAGTTACACGGGTATGTTATTAACCGTGTAACCATGCGCGGGCAATAATGCCTAGAGAAGGCATCATGGGCCTTTGGCCCAAACAACCATCATGGGGCCATCACATGGTCCTCTTTCTCTATGCTTGCTTGCGGCCATTCAATACATGCGTAAGTTGTGGTTCCAAACCACTGGTTGCGCGTAGACAGCGGCAACACTAAGGAAAACAAAACACAGTGCAGGGGCAGCGGGGACTACGGGCATGGGCTGCTGTGAGGCAGCGGCAGGGCAGCAACTTGGCCGGCTCCATGGCTGGTCTTCCAGGCTTCTTTTGATTGCAAGTCAAAACCCTAATCTACCCCTAATCTTAGAATTACAATAATTCTATTTCCCGAATAAAATTACAAATAATTTAATTGAACGAATTTAATGCGATCCATGGAACCATATAATTAACGACCAAATCCATCATCCATACATTCATCATCACGAATCAAATATAAACATCCATAAATGCAAGTGCCTACCCATCACATACATAATTAAATATCATATATTTAATATTGATTATCAAATAATCAGAGCATAAATTAATATAGTCTATAGACCGCTTTGATACCAATTGTTGGTTCCCGAATCGAATTCAGATGCGGACGCGTAGCGGAAAGGCGGATCGTGTATCACAAAAATTTTCATAAAACCTTTGAGATACTTTATAGATTATATTAATTTATGCACGAATAAATTAATCTCATTAATTCATTTATTAAGAACTCAATTCGAAAAATACACGGAGGCCGTCTCGGTTGATAACTTGAGTTCTTTGACCTCGAACAATCCTTGCTTCAAAACTTTGTGTTTAGAAAACCAATGTCTTCCACATCAATTCCTAGAATCCACGAAGACATGTGTGTGGGCACACATGAGACAAAAACAGGTTACAATAAACACTCAATTTCCACAAACACCAACGCATGCATGATGTGGAATTTTTGGAGAAAAATTTTCCTTCCTCTCTACTTGAGAAATTCGCCAGCCTTAACCTTTAGGGCTGAAAAAATTGTTTCAAAATTTCTATAGAGAAATTTCGCCACCCTCTAAAATTAGGGCCAAAAACAATTCCGAAAATTCTCTCTAAAATAGTATTTAAAGAGTAGAAGTCAAAACTTCTAAAAGATTCCAATCTCTATCTTTAAGATAAAACATTAATTATCTCCTATTTGAATTTGGAACAAAAAAATCCTTCCCCTATCCTTAAGGTCGCCGGCCCACACTAGTAGGGTTTATCCCTATGTGTGGCACCTATTATAGATAAGGAAGGAAGATATTTTATCCTTTATCTAGTAGTCCAATTTTAATTCTAATTCAAATTCGAATTTAAGTCAAACTTAAATTAATTTGAATTCTAAATTGAACAACTTATCAAATAAGTTTAAATGGATAAATCTAGATGTGTTCAAATTCAAATTTAAATAATCACATTATTTAAATAATAATTAATTCTCAATTAATTATTTCTGAGTGTTTAATTTTAGAATTTCGTAATTCTAAAATTCCCATTTTGTCCTCTGTGTCTGGTAGAATTACTAGGACGACGCGGGGACTAATGGACCTATAATCCCGAGCTCCAATAGAATTTATAATCAATTAAACACTTTAATTAATTAATTAATTCTATTAATTCCAATAGTTACTCCACTATAAACTTGGAATTGAAATCTCGAAATTATAGATATAAATTACTTCTAAACTGCGAAGTGTCCATTTGATATAGTCATTGCATATAGATCAATCCTCCATAAATAATTCAGAATTAGAGCTAGATAAAATCAATTAACCTCTCTAATTATATCTTTATCCTTGAGTACTATTGATTCGCTAATGGATAGTGATTCATAAAATACATTCATGAATCAGAGCTCCTACTTGTCCAAGTATCGATTCAACCCTCAAGAGAATTATTTATCTACTTTTATCTCAAGAACGAATGGATTCCATCTTGTATAATAACATTCCCGGCTACCTACTTCATCATGTCTCCAAAATACAAGGAATAGGATTCAGGATCTCAGAATCCATACCGAGTAAATCAAAAGACACAAATCCATAAATAGGAGTTTGTTAAGAACTCAGGATTAAGATCATTCTACATATGACCATCGGTAGACTCAATTAGAATTTCTATACTTAACGGAAATTATTAGAAATTCATATTGTGTCTGTGTCCTTGTTCCACATAATCTCATTATGTGAAATACACTCATTCAATATCTCACCATATTAACAAAGGCGGATAACACTGCTCCATTCTAAATGGAATGACATGTATTAATAATGTTTTAATTAAAGATTCTGAACTTTAATTAAATTCATTATGAACATTGCTTTTTGATTATTATCCTTAAACATTATCCTCTCGTATATAACACTTATATACAATGTTTAAGGTTACATAAATAATCATGGAATTTTCATTGATATTCATAAAATATTCATAAATATATGCACATAAAATAATGAATAAACTCTTTTATTAAATAAATAATAAATGTCCTATTACATCTCATGCTTCTAGGACACCATTCCCAACACCTTGATACGCTCATATTGTAAACTACTTGGTGACGGGCGAACTTCCTTCTAATTGGAATGCACAAGATAAATGCAAGTTCTTGGTTGAAGTACGAAACTTCTATTGGGATGATCCATATCTTTTCAAGTACTGTCCCGACCAAATCATGAGACGATGCATTCCTGATGATGAAATCACTAGTGTCCTGAACTTCTGCCATAACGATGCTTGTGGTGGTCATTTTCTATGAAAAAGACCGCCGCAAAAATCTTCCAACGTGGTCTTTATTGGCCTACTTTGTTCAAAGACACTAATCAATTCATCATTCACGTGCCCGGTGCCGGTTGGGTGCTTTGTCCCGCCGCCATATGATGTCTTTGAACCCGATTCTCGTGATCGAAATATTCGATTGTTCGACTTTATGGGTCCATTTCCACCTTCTTACGGGTACCTTTACATCCTACTCGCTGTGGATTACGTTTCTAAATGGGTTGAAGTCGTAAAGTGTCGAACCAATGATAATGCAATGATTGTTAAGTTCTTAAAGGAGAATGTGTTATCTAGGTTTGGCACTCCACGTGGTATCATCGATGATCAAGGCACTCATTTACGCAACCATTCATTTGAGGCTCTTATGCTTGTAGTATGGTGTACTTCATAAGGTTGCTCTGCCTCATCCATCCACAAACGAATGGCCAAGGCGAGTTGGCGAATAGGAGATCAAACAAATTCTGGAAAAGGCGGTAAACCCCGACCCGCAAGGATTGGTCCTTCGTCTTCTTGACGCTCTCTGGGCATACCGACTGCTTACAAATCTCCTCTTGGGATGTCTCCTTATAGGCTTGTCTTTGGGAAAGCCTTGTCATTTACCCGTCGAGCTTGAACATAAAGCTTATTGGGCCGTCAAGGCCCTTAACTTTGATCTCAATCTTTGCGGTATTCAAAAAAACTCAATTATCTGAGATTGAGGAGTTAAGGAATGATGCATCGACAACTCCAAGATCTACAAGGTAAAATGAAAGCGGCTCATGACAAGCGGATCCCCGAGAAAGAATTTTGAGCCAAATTAGCGGGTACATCTTTATGACTCTGTTTGCATCTCCACCCGGTAAGTTAAGGTCGCGATGGACTGGTCCATTTGTGGTGAAACAAGTTTTTCCCAACGGTGCTGTCGAGGTCGAGGACCCAAGCGATGGGAGAGTATTCAGAGTCAATGGCTAGAGACTGAAGCATTACATTGAGCGTGTGAGCCCAGCTGAAGAGATCATTCTCGAGGCTCCGATGTACCAAAGTTAACAAGTTTGCTTCAAACCCTATTGTACCATATTTTTGTTTCTTTGTGTCGTCTAGTGTGTTTTGTGTGCTTTTATATTTAGTTTGATTTTGTGTGCTTTTATGTATGTTTGTGTTTTGGAGAATCAGTTTAGGAAGCTCGGCTCAATTCCAATGTTCATCATCCAGGTGTTCTCTTTCCCTATCTCCTTCATATTGCATATCATTTTAGACATTGAGGACACTGTCTGATTTTGGCTGGGGGTGGTGAGCATATTCATGCGTGAGATTAATTTTTGTCTTGTTGTTATTTTGGGTCAAAATTTTTGCGAGATTAACTGAGTATGATTTCAAAATTTTTGGTTTGAGTCAGTTTTTGCTATCTTAATTACCAAGAAATGATTTCCAGAGTTATTTTTGAGCACATACTAGACCTTGTGGTAAGATGGTTGCTGACACATTGAGTTGAGAAAAATTCCCGATTTAAGGTTTCCAGTTTTGGTGAGTTGTGAGAGTTGAGAAAACAGCTTTTTGAACTTTTATTCATCTTTTGAGTTGGTTGAGTCATTAACGGAGAACATTTACTCGACTTGTAACATTTGCTTAAGGGATGATTTCTTGTTAGGAATACTTCTTAGAAATTGAGCCAAGTGTTGTAGATAGTTATCATTTTTTCTTATTACAAAAAAAAAAAAAAAAAAAAGAACAAGAAAAAAAAGAGTAAGAGCATCATTTATCATCAATGTTTACGTAGTTGGACTAACGTCTTGTGCTGCATAGTAGCCAATCAAAAGAACGCCTTACTACATCAGCTTCATCAAATGTATGTTGTCTCTTGCCTCAAAAAAAAAAAAAGAGTTTGTGTATATTTGTCTATATTTTTCGGCTCTTTATTTGTTTATTAGATCTTCCTCTTGGCTAGAATGAAATCCCCAAAGTTTGTTTACAGTTTGAGTGATGAATTATTCCAGATATTTGATTTGCCTATCATTTGATCAATGTTTGTTTAATAGCTTGTCCTTAAATTGCCTTCTCTCACTTGAGCATTAAAAGTGACATTTCCAACTCCATGAGCATTAATCCCTTTACATCAAAATATTTCTATCTCCCGTGAGGTAAATGGAGTTGAGACTTTACCTTGGTGAGTTTTTCAATGCTATTTGTGTTAAGGAATGTGGTAAGAAGGATACGGTTTGGTGCACACACACACGACTCTGGAGTTATGACTAAATTAGTTTTGATAGCATTTTCTGATGAGTTACTAATGTTTTGTTTGATTGCTTAGGTGATTTTTTAGGTTTTGATTTGAATTTTCAGCTTGACATGATTTTTCTTTCGCTTGAATTGCTAGAGACTAGCAATAAGCTGGTTGGGGGTTGTGAAAAGTGCACGAATTTGCACTTTTAATGTTCATAATTGTCAAACTATTTTATCAAATTTGTGATTTTAATTTTAAATATTCCTAAATTTAGAGGATTTAATTTTAATTGGATTTATCTTATTTTCCAGGTTTTTGAAGAAAACAATTGAATTGGGCTAGTTTACCAAGCAAAACCCAAAAGTTGAGCCCGAAAAGCCCAATTCGCCCATCGATCCATTGTCCAAATGAGCCGAGCCGAGAGGCATGAGAGGGAGCCGAGCCGCGAGCCAACCCAACCCGCCACGTGTCGACCACCTGCTTGCATCAGTGGCCATGGGACCCGGATGCTCTCAACCTCGGCACAACACACGTCCAAGTGGGCTCCCTTTGTTCCCCGGCGTCAGCGCGCTTGGCGTGCACCCCTTCCTCCACGAGGTCCTCCTCACGCCACGCGTCACCCGGATATTTCTTCCTCTCCCGTGGGTCACGTATGGCGACCCTCCAACCACGTTGCGCCATGTGTCCCATGTGCCGTTGCTTCCCGCCCGGTGGCGCGCTTCCAGCGCCGCAGCGCCCTCTGCGCGAGTTTCTCTCCCGCCGCGCTTGATTCTCTTCCACGTGGTCTAGCTGTACCACTTTCTCTCCGCAGCGCCGTCGGCCAACCGTGTCCCACTCTTGAAACGTGATGGTTTTTCTCCTCGATTAAGCATCCAATTTGTATAGTTTTAGCATATTCAAACTCTATAAATAGGATCATTATCAAGGTGATTAAGGTTGGATTTTTAGAGCCTAAATTCTCACATATTTTCTTGTTCTTATTCTCATATTTTCTTTTTAGAATTTTATGAGAATTATGTACAAGTTATTAGGCTAGAGTATTTAGGCGAGGCTAGAGATGATCCTATATGTGTAGTGAATTTATTTGGATTTTTGATTCTTCAATGGTTTGTAAGTTTTATACATTTGAGTAAATAATTTTCTTTTATCATATTTCTTCCTCTTATCAATATATTTTATTGTCAACTCTCATATAAATCTAGTCATGCTCTTTTTATGTGATTGTTGCATTATATTATATATTGATCGGTATTGTTTTATGAGTAGTCTTTTTTTTGCATTATTGCCAATGGTATATTGTCGCTCTTGGATTTCTCATAAGATAATTTTTCCTAATTTTAAATGTTAGAATTTTATTTACTCGAATACATTTTTAATTCATATATTCTTCAAATATTTATTTTCCAATTGATTGTTTGGGATGTGAAACTTTCAATTGAGTCAATTTATGAATCAAAATCTAGATAGGTGAACAAAGCATATGGAGGATTCTCAAAGCCTTACCACTTTTTATTTATTGAATTTTCTTTATTTTAAATTGTTCAAAAAATATCAAAAACACTCATTCATTTTTCTTTGTTTGATTGCTTACTTTCCTAATGCTTTTTATTTGCTAATCATATCTTGTTCAATTTAACACTTCCTCGTGGGATCGACCGTTCAAATTGTACTACAATTGACCGCTTGTTTTTGTACACGTTTGGGCGTGTCGGCGCCTTAGGATCGATTGGGCAATCGAATCGATTATGACCGTTAGATCGAACCATGTGATGCTGGTCTTGGGGCATGGGATTTTGACTTTGTGGTTGATCTAGACATGTTCACAACATGTTTAATAGACCGCATAACTAATTAGATTAGAGCAAAAACCGTTTATAAAGCTCTAAATCTAATTATTACAACTTAAGTGTATTTATGTAATTATCTTAATCCTACGGTAAATACATAACTTGACTTAATTTCTCATGGTTTTGATTCACCAATGAGATTAGATCATAGTTTTTGAACAACATCTCGGCTATTGGAATCATGACATAATTAATTAGGAGTCGTGTGATTCGCAGATATGGAATTAAATAGCGATAATATCACCTCATGCTTTATTGATGGGTGTATGAGTAAACAAACCAGGCATGGTATTCAATGATGGTATTTATTGTTTAAGACATCGTGACATGTGCGAGGCATCTTACGAGCATATGTCTTTCTTATTCACAATCATATAAAGGAGTTGAGTAAATAATGACTAGAATGGTAAAAGCGGTAATTTTGTATACCATTCTAGTCATTGATATTCACGAAGGATAATATCGTTCTTACTCGTGGATCGTGTGATAAATTGTATTAATACCATCGAAAAAAACGATATGAATCGAGAGATTAGTCGGCATTGAACCTTTAGTGGAGACGTACGATGTTGGAATTAAATATATCGATAACTTATCGGAATAAATAAGTCGAGCATTGTAATTTCATAGCTTTGTTCATATGGGTCCATTCGGTCTCAAGGCTAGCTCTAATAAGTGGGAAAATTAAAACTGATGTTTTGTTACACAATTATGTTTAAATAAATTCATTATGTTATTTTTCATTTATTTCATAATTGAAAAATAAAAGGAATGAATTTGGAATTTTAAAATTAATGATGATTAATTTAAAATTCATGAAAAAAAAAGTTTGAACATAATTTTATTTGGCAACTAAAGGAGGGAGAGATTTAATTTAATTTTTGGAAAATTTGAAAATCCTTTTTGAAGGGAGAGTTCGGATTTTGTTCCAAAAATTAAGGGAAAATTTTGAAAACCCATCTAGGGCTATGTTTCGAATTTTCCTATAAAGAGACTATGTTGAAAACCCTAGTGAGGTGATGATGTGAAAATAATATCTCACTCATTTCTCTCCTCTAGGTGTGGCCGGATTTGGTATTGAAAAATAGAAGGAAAATTTGTTTCCTTAGGTATTGAAAAAAGAGCCCACTCTCTTCTCCCAAAAATTAAAAGCCATAGCCTTGAATCAACGAGTGGTTGTTGGTGTGTTCATGTTCATCAATCAACAAATCATGTTTCATGACAATTCTCCATCTCGAACGTGAGATAGTCGGACAAGATCCTTGCGCCATATTTGATCTAATCGTCTTAAAGGTATGATTGTCATCTTATTCTTTTCTCCATAAACACAACATGCATGAATCAATGGTTGTGATTTGTATTTAATTCGGAATTAAATAATATGTGAAATTTTTTGAAATTTCCGCCTACAAATTTGTTGTTGTTTAAATGATTTTTCACTTAAAAATCACAACATGATCCTTCAGTAGTGTATCCTTAAGCGTATGTGGAAAACAAGAAACTATAAGATAGTTTTATCAGTGAAAGAGTTGTTTTTAGCTGGATACACAAACTTTGACTATGAGTAATGCATGAATTTTGAGAGTCAACATCCAAATCTGTATTCACACTAGGTGAAGGAGTCATGACACGAAAGGTTGTTGGCAAAGTGTAATTGCTAATTATTTCATTAAGAGTTAATGTGTACCAACTTGTGAAGCAGAAAAGAAAGCAACCTGACTCTAGAAATTCTTAATTGATCTGGAAGTTATTGCAGGCATAGATCAGTCATGGACACCTGGACATTTTTAGGATTGGAGACATATTCTACCTGCTTTAGGACAAGTGAGAGTTTTTTTTAAATTCTGTCCTAGAAGCATGAGATGTAATAGGATATTTATTATTTATTTAATAAAAGAGTTCATTCATTATTTTATGTGCATATATTATGAATATTTATGAATATTTATCAATATTTATGAAAATCTTTAATTAAAACATTATTAATACATGTCTTTCCAATTTATGATGGAATGGTATTATCCGCACTGTTAATATGGTGAGATATTGAATGAGTGTATTACACATAATGAGATTATATGGAACAGATACAATATGAATTTCTAATAATTTTCGTTAAGTAGAAAATTATAATTCAATCTCTTGATGGTCATAGATAGTATGATCATAATCATGAGTCCATAAAAGACTCCTATTTATAGATTTTTGTCTTTTGATTTACTCGGTATGGATTCTGAGATCCTGAATCCTATTCCTTGTATTTTAGAGACATGATGAAGTAGGTAGCCGGGAATGTTATTATACGAGATGGAATCCATTCGTTCTTGAGATAAAAGTAGATAAATAACTCTCTTGAGGGTTGAATCGGTACTTGGACAAGTAGGAGCTCTGATTCATGAATGTATTTTATGAATCACTATCCATTAGCGAATCAATAGTACTCAAGGATAAAGATATAATTAGAAAGGTTAATTGATTTTATCTAGCTCTAATTCTAAATTATTTATGAAGGATTGATCTATATGCAATGACTACATGTAACATCCTAAAGAATTAAATGGGATTAATTGAGATAATTAGGATTTATTAGTGTGCCTAATCTGATTTAATTAATTGATTTTGATTAATAAATGTTTCTTATGTGTAATTTAAAAAATTTTAAGGTATTTAAATATTTAAGTAATTATATTTTACCCAGAAGTGTGTATGGGCACATTTTCTGGACTACCATTTTAAAATACTTGCACACCTAGTTTTCTTTTCTCTTCTTTTTCCTTTTTCTTTTTCTTCTTTTCCTTTTCTTCCTTTCCTTTCTTCTTTCCTCCCATGACCACTCTCTCTTTCTCTCTATCTCAATTCATTCTCTCACTCTCTCTCTCTCTCGGTTGTCTCTCTTGTTTTGCTTTAAAATCAACACGAAATCGATCCAATGACCAATTTCAAAGAGTTTTTAATGTCAAGAGAAGGATTCAAGGTAAGATTTCAAAAAAAAAAAAAAAAAAAAAAAACTCTCTTGATATCCTAAATTTTTGGATTAAAACTCATTTTTGGTTCAAAATAGAATTTTGATGGATTTTGAGTAAAACTATGGTAGAAATTAGGGATCCTGGTTCTTTGGACTTGTTTTAGTACCTAGAACCCGGATTCAGGTGTTGTCCCTTGAGATATTGTAATTTGGGTCTGGATTTGCAAGTTTTCAAATGGGTTTCGGCGAGTTTCTTGCACTAGTGTTCTTCACAGGTTGACTAGACCGGTCGGCCAGTTCGATCGACCGGAATACATTAGGCCACTGGTCCACCAATGTAGTCCACCGGATTGTACACCACCAATCAACTGGTGGTGGTACACTGCCCTGTCACCGGTCGATCAGTGTGCATGGGGTTTAACCGTGTTCGGCCTGAAAATGCTGGTTTGACCTCTGTTTTTTAGGAGAACCCAAATTAGCTTCATTTGGGAACCTAGAGTCAATGGATTAACATCTTTAATCAATATTTTGGAATTAAAACTGTGGCGTCCCGCGCCCTCGCGGCGCGGTCGCCGTTCCTTATACTACTACTAATGGGCTAAGTTATAGTCTAATTCATTATTCATTGTTAGACTATTGTCTCCTTAATTTACGTTCAATTGCGGGTAAATTTTTTTTTTACCTTAACCTTGGTCTTAACATGTTATGTTGATACACCAATAACACATCTTGCTATTACTTTAAAGATTCGGTATCATACTAGTTCCCGAAACTTGTCTTAACTTATTACAGTCCGTTGTTCTTTACTAAGACAATGGTTGTAATATCTTCTTCTTAGAACTAAACATACATACTATTATTCTATATTACATTAATTTGCAGCGAATTTAATTTCTAAGCGGCGTAGTAAAGACCACTCCCGTGCACCCATGACATTTCCGCCACCCTTGCCTCCGCATGTCCACCAAGCAAACCACTATATGATGACTGGCTCCTTACCTTTGTTACCCCGCACACGAGTAAACCGATGAGCTAACGCTCGGCAAGTATAAACATGCATACATCATAAACTAATAGAAATTACATTAAGAGTTATGATGCAAATATGCTCGTGTGAAACATGCTTTAAACTACTTTCTATCTTTCTGTTCTTACTTTCTTGGTGGTCTAGTCGGACTCTCTACTCTGGAGATTTCCCTCCCTTGCGGAGGCCGGCGACCCGTCGGGTCTTTACTTTATGGCTCATTACTTACATGCGGTCAAGTCGAATCTCTACTCTTTGAGATTTTCCTCCCTTGCGGAGGTGACCCCGTCGATCTTTTACTTTCTTGGCTCATTACTTCATCGTCGGTCAAGTCAGAATCTCTACTCTTTGAGATTTTTCCTCTCTTGCGGAGGCCGACGACCCGTCAGTATTAACTGTGCATAAGGGTAACCATATGTCGCCCTTCTACAATCTAGAGCATTAAGCCCTCCAAACATGTATAATCACATGTAATCACATAGACTTAAGAACATAAATAAATTAATAGTTCTAAGTCTAACTACAGCTTACTCGAGTCTAGACAAACATATATGTCTATACTTACCGGTAATCCGCTAGGATACCCGCTTGCTTGAAGTTCTTTCTTGTTGCTTCGGCTCTCGTGCCAAAACCTGTTTCATGGAAATAGGTATCAATTCCCTATTCCAATCACAATTCCTCATACTTAGATTCTTAAATCTAATTTCAAACTCATTTATGGACTATTTCCCTTTAAGGCCGAATTCTAGCTCATGAGGCAATTTACACATATTCGTGTATCTCGGTTTCTGAATCTTAATCTATTCGTTTCCAAGGTTTAAAACTGTTATCCATTCACTAGAATCAGATGCCTAACTCATTGCTTGCTAACTAGATTTTAGGAAATTTTGGCGAGTTTCGCCTTAACTTTCCTCGTTTCCCGAGTTTTCAATAACTCGTTTTACTTCGATTCGGTACACATAGTCCAAATTCACATTCCTGAACACAAATTGCTACATAAATTGAACAAAAATACATTTCCTCCATTTCTAGGGATTTTCGGATTTTTAGTGTAAATCCAAAAAAAAATTGTTCAATCCTTTCAATACTTGCACATTAAACTCCTATCGTAGTCCCCGACAAAACCTCGGTTTCGTTTTTCGATTTTTACGGATTTTTCCCGAGATGAGTTACTATTCACAAAAACGAAAAAAGCAAGCGGTTTCTCAGGGAAAAATCCGAAATCTTACCTTGAAAAGTTGAGATTCTCCGCTACAATGCCTCGGGTTATATTTCCACGGACTGAACGGAAGAAATTTCGGTAAAACGGATGATTCCTTGATTTTCCCTTGATTTTCTCTCTTTTCTCTCTTTTTCTCTAGTCTCTCGGCCACCCTTAGGAAAATAGAACACTTTGTGTTCTAATGTGCTTCCGTAGGACTCTTTGATTGTATTATGAATATTATATTAATATTTCAAAAAATATCTTAACATTACTTTCTAAATTAAATTAGAGAAATAACTTTAATTCCCATAATTTAATTCTACTAATTCTAATTAAGTTTAACACTTAATTTAAGTGGTTCCGTGTTCCCCACATTTTTCTTGTCGAGACCAAACTTTCTGTTTTTCAAAACGAGTCTCCTTCCGGTACCGATAATTTCACACCCGGCACAGGTTCTATACTACTTTTCTGGATTGCCGAGCACCCTGGGTCAAATTTCTCATATTCAACCCACTTCTCTTGGGTATCTCAATAGTCAATTTCTTTTACGAAATTTTCATTTTAAACAATCCAGACTGCCCAAAACGCGTACCCTCGGTATTTTCGTTTTCGCGATTTCCGCTTTAACCGACTCGGGAAAATTCTCATTTCGGGAACTTTTGTCATTTTCCTTACTTCTAATATTTCTACTCTTTTCTAACTGGTCATTTGGTCATTTACCAAATATTTCAGTTTTTCATAACTAAAATATACCTGTTAAAATTTCTAACTTTTAACCGATATTTTACTATTCACAATTGATATTTACTGAATTTTCTCTCTAACAATAATATTATTATAACTTTACACTTTTCGGGTGATTTTACCCGTATATATAGTTTCTACATAACACTTTCCTGATTACATCAATATTTCTACTACTTTACATTAGGGAATAATTACGGTCAAATGCCGAACTGTCCAATTTTGACTTAATATTTTCCGGTCATTACATTCACCCTCCTTAAGGAATTTTCGTCCCAAAATCGGAACAACCGGGGGTACTTTTTCCTCGATCTCTTCTTCTACTTCCCAAGTGGCTTCCGCAACGTTGTGATTTTTCCAACGCACTTTAACCATTGGGATACTACGACTTCGAGTTTCCTTTCTTCAACGGGCTAGAATTTGGACCGGTTGTTCCTCATAGGACAAATCTTCGTGAATCTGAATAGGCTCATCTTTGTAACACATGCGATGGATCCGAGATATACTTCCGAGCATTGCTACATGAAACACACTTGTAATCAAGCCAACTCTGGCGGTAGAGCTAGTCGATGGCTACCTTTCCTATTCTTTCAATGATCTCAAAAGGCCCTATGTAACGTGGACTTAGCTTACCTTTCTTCCCAAAACGCATCACACCCTTCATTGGTGCGACTTCTAGGAATCTGAGTCTCCTCTGAGAAAATTCCAAGGGTCTCCGTCGTTTATCTGCATAACTCTTTTGCCGGCTCTGAGCCGTCTCTAATCTTCTACGAATCTTTTTTGCCTTTGTCTCAATGGCCTCTTGAATGAATTCGTCTTGTGAAGCTTTTCCCAGTGTCATACCAATGAACTGGGGATCTACACTTCCTTCCGTAAAGTGCTTCATGCGGGGCCATGCCGATAAAGCTTGGTAACTATTATTATCGAGAATTCGATCAATGGCAACTTCATACTCCATGCGCCCTTGAAATCCACTTGTGCATGCCGCACGGCATATCTTCTAGGGTCCGAATGGTCCTCTCATTGCCCATCCCATCCTGCAGGGATGTAACGTTGTGCTATAAGCGCAATTAACCCCATCGCTTCTGAACACTTCTCCAAAAATTGGAGGTAAATCGGCTGTCTCTCATCCCGACACTATACTAACCAGGTACTCCATGTAGCTTTACTACCTTAGCCACATATAACTCATTAACCTCTCTAAGGGTAAGTTATCTTGATCGGAATGAAATCTTGTTGATTTCGTTAGCCGATCCACGACTACCCATATGGCATCGTATCCCTCACTGGTTCTCGGAAGTCCGGTCACAAAGTCCATGGCTAAGTGTTCCCACTTCCATTCGGGATCTCTAGTGGTCATAAGCTTCGGTGGTCTCTCGATGTTACTGCTTTGACCTTTTGACATGTCAGCGGCGACTAACATAGTCAACTATGTCATTCTTCATTCGCCTCCACCAAAAATGTTGTTTCAAATCTTGATACATTTTGGTGGCACCTGAAATGTCTGAATATGGCGTCTTTGTGCGCTTCCATGTATCTACTTCTTGATCCCCTCTTGATCCGATTACACAAATTCTTCTTTGGTATAGGAGAATTTCATCCTTTGAAAATTTGAAATTCGACCTTGCATTCTCTACTATCTCCTTCCTGTATCCATCTATAATTGGATCACCTTTACGAGCTTCTGTATCTCGTCATGTAGCACAGTGCGACCTCGGAGAAGCTAACTTACCGAGATTAATTCGAGGTCTAGGAGATTAATCTCTTGTTGAAGCTAGCAGGCAACAATTCGGTCTCCACTTTGGAGTGCAGTAGTCTTTGGGTTTCTACTCAAAGTGTACGCTACTCGATTGGCTTTACCTAGATGGTAAAGGATTTCTGTCATGATCCTTCACAAGTTCAAGCCATCATGTTCGTCTCATATTAAGCTCCTTACTGCGTGAAGAAGTACTTTAGGCTCACGATGGTCCGTATAAATTTGGCATTGTACCCCATATAGGTAATGCTGCCATAACTTGAGCGCAAAAACTATTGCGGCTAACTCAAGATCATGCGTTGGGTAATTACGCTCGTGATCCTTTAGTTGCCGAGATGCGTAAGCAATGACCATGCCATTTTGCATCAACACGGCTCTTAGTCCTGTCTTTGAGGCATCACTGTAGATGTCAAATTTTTTTTTTCCCTCTTCTGGGATCGTGAGTACTGGAGCACTAATTAATCTTCTTTTGCTCTTTCTGAAACTCTGTTCACATCCATCTGTCCATTCATACCTTCTATTTTTTCTGGTTAAGGCAGTGAAAGGAGCTGCAAGACGAGCAAATCCCTCCACAAACCTTCTATAATACCCTGCCAATCCTAGGAAACTTCGAATTTCCGTAACACTCTTTAGAACTGGCCACTTCTCAACCGCTTCAACCTTTGCTGGATCCACGGTGATTCCTTCCTTGGATACCACATGTCCGAGGAAGTGGACTTTATCTAACCGAACTCGCACTTAGAAAACTTCGCATATAGTGATGTTTCTTCAACGTGTGTAGTCACGATCCTCAAATGTTCTGCATGCTCCTGGGGATCTCGTGAGTATATAAGGATGTCATCGATAAAAACAATAACAAACTTATCTAAATACTCTCTGAAGACTCTGTTCATAAGGTCCATAAACGCAGCTGGGGCATTTGTAAGTCCAAACGGCATCACTAAGAATTCGTAGTGTCCATACCAAGTTCTGAATGTCGTTTTGGAAATGTCTTCTTCTCTAATCTTGAGCTGATGATACCCCGATCGAAGGTCTATCTTCGGAAACGTGGTTGCTCCCTTCAATTGGTCGAACAAGTCATCGATTCGTGGCAACGGGTACTTGTTCTTGATGGTGACTTTGTTGAACTCTCTATAATCTATGCACATCCGAAGCGTGCCATCCTTCATTTTGACAAAGAGGACAGGAGCTCCCCATGGCGAGAAACTCGGTCTGATGAAACCTTTGTCTAACATCTCTTGGAGTTGAACCCGCAACTCTTTCGATTCACTGAGCCATCCTCAGACGGTGCTTTGGATATTGGTGCGGTGCGGGGGAGAAGCTCTATCTCAAAAGCTATTTCCGATCGGAGGAAGTCCGGTAGTTCCTCTGGAAAAAGCGTCTAGGAACTCCTTGACTATGGGAACGTCTTCTAGTTGATGTGTCCCCTCTTGGTTCCTATCCACCACATACGCCAAATATCTAGTGCATCCGCTGAGACATCAATCGTCGGCTTCTAGGGAACTAATAAAAAACGTATGGGTGTCCCCTCGATGTGGAACCCATGTACTCAAACACATGTTCTCCTTCTAGGCGAAAAACTACCCTTTTCTTTCTCACCTATTGTAGCATTATACTTTCCTAGAAAATCCATTCCTAGGATCACATCATAATCTACTAAGTTCGAACAACTAGGTCCGCACTTAGTTCTCTTCCTGCTATCTCTCTTTGGTGCGTGGCGTAACCAAAGACTAGACAACAACACATCACGATGGTAGTCTTTGTCTTAAAGGCTTGCCCTATCCTCTCTTGAGGATGTAGTATTCGTTTAACAAATTCTCTTGATGCAAATGTATGTGTGGCCCTGAATCAAATAATGCTGAAATGCGAGGGACATGGGCAGCGATGGTGACTGTCACTCGTTGGGCGTGCACCTCGACTTCCTCCTTAGTGTATGTCATTAAGTGAGCATTGGCACGTGGGCGGCTTCTACTCTATTCGGTTTGAGGGTTGAGAATACCCTCTGCGCTTGCATAACATGGAATTGTGGGCGGTGGCCTTTGTGGAGCCGTTCGGAGATCCTACTTTAAGCGGACCTTTGCCTTGCATAATGCCCTTTACATCCACACGTATAGCATACATCTGTCTGGCTTTACATTCTCCGGAGTGTTTCTTTCCACAAGTCGGGGCAAATAGGAACACTAGGGCCCGATATCTTGGTCACCTTACATTGGGGGTTTATTTGATTAAGATTGCGATTCCCTTTCCTCTTGTTGGGGTTTCTTTGGTTCCCCATGTCCGGTTTGATCCCTAGTCGCTCTGACTTCCTTGGGTTTGTGGATTATGCCGGGGGCTCTTGCCCTTGAGTGGGTGCTGTGCCTTTTCTCTGTTTCTACTTGTCTTCCCACATCTTGGCCCGTTCCTCTCTGGATTTGGCAATGTTATGCTTTGCGTATTGCCCGATTCACTAGATCGGCTACCGTGGTTGGTGGATACTCCCCACTTTCCTAGCGGTGGCTATATCTCCACGGACATATTAACCATCCTCTAACCTTCTCTTCCCTCTGTTGGAACCAAGCGAGGACATAGTCATGCCAAGCCCGATCAAATCGTCGGCATGCTTCTACAAGCCAATGAGTCGCCACCTTAAAATTGTTGAACTCATTCTGTTGAGTCTTCAGGGCTTCTAAGTTGTAATACTTACGGTTAAATTCCCATAGGAATTCATCCCACAACATT